>JARHVA010010409.1:122500-142500 GCA_037957365.1 Torreya grandis | reverse complement strand
ATGCACTTTCATGGTTAGTGTTTGGCTTATTTATATCTAATTTTCTATAAATTTTATGTAAACATTAATGAAGTGTTGTTTGTTCCTAATTCATATCTAACACACAATAATTCATCTCTGTTATGCTTCTATTTTCCCACTTTGAATATGAATTCTTTTCACTATCCTACAAACTTGAGTAAAACTTAGCTATCCTCATCTTTAACATGTTTTTATGCTTTAGGAACCTCTTCTAAAAATGGTGTGGTGAGAGTGGATGAAATCATTTTAGAGGAAACTATGCTAAGATGGTTACTAGGGTAAAGAGACATTGAGACATGGTTAGACCAAAAAGTATGTAATTTGGTAGAAGAAGAATCTAAACAAACTAATCTTACCACATGAGAATTCATTCAAGATCATATCTATGAAGAGATATACAAAAAAAATTGGTGTGAATTACCTGAACTATTAGCTAACTGGTTGATGAGATTGGAGTATTATTTCTTTAATCCTAGAATAAAAGAAATAATTACCTAGACTGAAGAAAAGATTAACTAATTGTAAAAATTAGAAATTGAATGGATGAGAGAAATAGACTATTGGGTTGATACCACCATAGATAGATACGTCAATAATTTTATAGTGCAAGGATATTTAGCTTTCAAATATATGCGTGACCTATTTATCCAAGGAATTAGAAGGAAGTTTTTGTAGTGACTACCTCTCTTTATGAAGATGTTGGTTGTGGACAAGGCCATGGTGCCTACTCTAGCCAATATGGAGTAGTCTCTTCAGGCATATGGGGGTGTGTGTGACATGATGGTGAATAATGGTTTGATGAGTAAGTAAATATTGAATATGAATTTAGAATAGAGACACAAGAGAAAAATATTCAAAAGAAAATTTTGGATTTAAAAAATGAATTGTGATAATAAAACAGATGGAAATAAGTAGAAGAATGCCTAGGTAGTTGTGAGTAGAGGTAAGATTAGTAGTAAACTAGATGATGAATGAGTAAGACTACATGATGAGTGAGATAATTAATTAATGATGAATAAATAAGATGATGAGTGATAGTATACAAAAATAAGTGATGAAGATCAAGATGAAGAGATGTTCGAAGAAGAAGGTGAGAATAGTGTAGAAGTAAAATAGTTAGATGATAAGTGTAGTACACATATACAAGCATAGATATTAATAGAAGAATAATAATTAAGTAAATAAGTATAACATAGTTATATGTTATTCACATGTTCAAGTGTAGTATAATAAGAAGTCATAGAAAAGAATCACTCACCAGAAGAGCACACATCCCCATAGCCTAATCTTTTATATTCTAGTAGAAGTTTTCAGCTGAGCAAACTAGAAGATAATAGTTAATAAGGACCATTTTTATAACAAGTGAAGTGTTGGGGTACCAAAATTAAAACCATATAAATTACAAAGGTTTTTAATGTCATAGATCTTATTGAAATCAAGAAAAAAAGAAGTGCATAAAAACAAAGTGTGCATGTTAACTCTCCTAGTGTGCAGAGTAGTATGCAAGTAGGATCACCCAAAATACATCCTCCTCTTATAAAAATTGTGTATAAATTCCATCAACACTAGTGTATATAATGGGTCATTTAGGAGGATTCATAAACCTAGTAATCTATGATGGGTGTATAGACCTTGAATAGTATTTGCTAACTTGTGAGATGAAATGGCAAGCTAAGGGCATCACTGATGAAGCTATCAAAAAGTTTGAGTTAGTAGGGTAAATAGCCAAAAGAACACTTGAGTTCATATAAAAAAGATAAGTTTAGTGGGCAAGTCTACAATATGTTAAATACTATCTTGTCAAAGAATTTAAGATAAAGAAATAAACTAGTTAGACTATATAGGACTTGAAGGAGATAAGGTAAAAGTTTGGAGAATTAGTTTGAAACTATGACCATAGATTATCTAATGTGATGAATAATGTAGAATTTAATTTAAGATACAAAGATAAAGTTTATGTTTTTTTGAAGGACTGTACTCTAGAATCAAGTTTGCCACTATGCAAACTCAATATGCTACAAAAGTGGATGCTAGAGTTACTACCCTATGAGTAGAGAAAAATAAATATTATGGTGAATCTCTTGTTGTCAATTCAAATATTGAAAATACACTATAGGATTTTGTGAAGAGAATGGAACAATACCATGAGGTATATAAACTTAAATTGAATCTCTAGTGTATGGAGTATGGAAAGGAAGGACATCATAGGAATGATTTTCCTAATACCAAGATAAAATTTTGTGAAATATATGAAGTAGTGGGGCATGTAATAATGCAATGTCACTTTATGCAAAAATATGTCAAGAATCCATAGACTATATATTGAAATTTATGTAAGTCAAATAATCATAATGAAAATAACTATAGATCTTTGTAGGAGCTCAAGGAAATCATCACCAAAAAAATATTTTCCATCACTACACAACAAATATTCTTAATGAAGCAGATGATTCTAGACCTAGATTTTTATAAAGGATGTGTGACCCAAACAGGTCTACAATAGATTCCTAGTTCACCATAATACCAGCCTCAAGGTATAGCTAGTTGGACCCCTCCTTCATCAAGTTGGACACCACCATATTTTTAGTACCAATATGTAACACACTAAAACTTAGGCATGATGCAGTAATAGCAAATGAGTTGGACCCCACCAACTGTGCAATAATAATTTAGAATTGGTGATAATACTCAGCATCATCAACACTAGAATACTAAATAGAAGTAAGGAGGGTATAGATGAGGATATTAGTCAAATAGAGGAGGAGATAAGGGGGATATAAAGGAATTTACCAAGGTGGTAGAGGTAATAACTATCAATGACCTCCTTTACAATGCTATATATGTGGAGAATATAATCATGTACAATGTAATTTCCAAATGAATCCCCAAAGGTAGATTAATATGCATACTAAAAAATATGACCATCAAGACACATAAGATTATCCTATCTTGGAGAAGCAAAGAAAGGACAAGGCCAATATGAATATGGTAAGTGCACAACTTATGAAGGATGCATATGCATTCCTAAATGCTATGACATGACAATAACATGAAGAAAAAGGTTTGCCTCTACTTGAAATGCCTTAACATCAGGGAATCCAAAAATAAAAATAGGATAAATACCCAAACCTAACTATAGAAAAGGGGCTTATGTATTAAGCTATTTAAACGTTGAAAAACATACAACATCATGACACTACAAAAGGAGATGTTGTAATAATAAATACTCAAATGTATGGCTAGATCATGCACATAAAACATAAAGATAGAGTTATCACTATGCACATATATCTTATAAATATTTTATGCCCATTTTGCAATGAAGACATTTCATAAAATATTACAAACTTGTTATATAATCTACTAGAGTGTGCACAACATAGACAACAGAAGATATAAAAACTAGTTTGGTATGTCAAAAAAAAAAACCCTATGATGCAGATGCATGAATCAACATTGAAGTTATGGTTATGATATTATAAATACTATCTTTTATTTTGGTAGCATAGTCAACATGATTCATAGGTCTACATGGGAGGTTACTAGATGACCCATTCTAAGTTATAGATTAGTCATTTTAAGCTTAGATGACTATGGATTGAGCCTATTATCAAATTAGATGACGTTGAAATAAAAGTCATAGAAATGACCTTACAAGGTGACTTTAAATTCATCAAAATGAAGATAACAATGCATTACCCTATATTGATTGGCAAGAAATGGGCATATGATGGTCAGATGACTATTAACATAGTGCATAATCAAATATACATGTACCAAAGAGATAAATTTGTCATCATTCCCATGAATAGAATGTATAAACCATACATAATTTTGGTTGAACTAGGGTCTCCATATGTCATGCATGAACCTAGCTAGATGAAGGTGAATTTTGAAGGAAATCTAAATTTTGTGTGCACAATTGAGTGTAAATTTTTATATGAGTATATGAAACCTCAAGTACAATAATTACTCATTCAATATCTAAAGACATCAAAACAATGGAGGCCCATAACAATAGTTACATAGCCATTGGTAACCTAATTTATTATAGAATATTGTGTGTCAATGTCTACAAAATCCCTTACTCATTTAGAAGTTGATTTCCTCTATCAAATAGATGACCATATGTAGGACTATATATATCCCACCAAATAAGGCACGTTTCTATGGGAAACAACTTCATCTATTAGTGGATACTCAAACACACACCTCTTTAATTGTACCTGAGGTGATCATGAATTCTAACCAATGAGAATGGTCTTTATACATGAGTGATACATTTTTATGTACTATTCACTTGAGGATATCAATGACTTCATTCTATGCTTATAATTTCATGTACCTAATATCATCCAATGGGTTAGTGCTTAAATTATTCTCTAAAAGGAGTTATCATGACATGGTGGGCAATTCATTGAAATGACTAACTCAAGAGGGATAATGTTTGAGAGCTTATGATTAGTAGGTTCTAGCTACCACAATTCATCCAAATAAATTATAATTTATTCCAAGAAGGTGAGTGTCCTAAAATTAATATTCATAAATGTGTTAAAGTCTAGACTGAGGAATGAGTGGAACCAAAGTAATGGGTTCACATCTTCTATTATACACTTGCTCATTTACAATAAACATGGTATATGCATCAAGAGCACAGATGGGAGACAAATAATTAGGCATAAGTGAAAAGTGATTTTATGCAAACATTTATTTTTAAAGATGAAAAACCATTTGGTTCATAATGAACTTCATAAAATCAAATAATTTTTAGGCCATGGGTGCACAAAATATTTAATCACCATGATAGAATCCACTACATAGAAAAACACAACTTCTTATCTCAACTCAACATTACAAAGATATAAATCTACCAATAAAGATGAACAATCTATTACATAGCCATGCCACTAAATACAAGATGAAGAAGAGGGCATTGAATATTTTGATTCTGATGGTGATCTAGATTTAACTACTTTATTTGGACCTAAATGACTAGTAGAACTAGTAAAAGACACTGATGTAGAACCTACTAAAGAAGACAAGCTGCATAGCATATAAATTCCATAAAAATAATGGAAACTAATAATACAAGAATATATTAATGAATAAAATCAAAATATTTATAAAAAACCCATCAAAAATCATGTAGCAAACATCAAAACTAAGGAGGTTCCAAAATTGGGGCATATAGGTGATTACTAGATAGAAGCTAAATTTTTTAAATTTATGCAACTCCTGTGAGATTACCAAGATGTCTTTCCCACTACATTTTTAGAGTTATGATAAGTTGATCCATCTCTAGGTGAGATTCATATCAAACATAAGGAGTGCACATGAACTATAAATAAATGGCCATATAAGTTAAACCCAAAAATGACGCTGAAAGTGAAGGCTAAACTCGATAAGATGCAGGATGCAAGAATAGTCTACTCCAATAGAAAAGGTAAATTGGTTAAGTCCTATGGTGGTACAAAAAAAGAAGAGAGGTTAAATCTAAGTATGTGTGGATTATTGCATTCTAAATGATGCCTATGTAAATGATCCATTCCCAATGCCATTCAAAGATGAAGTTTTAGAATTTGGTGTAGGCCATGAAGTCTATTCTTTTACAGATGGCTTTAGTGTTTATCATCAAATACCCATCATAAAAGAAGACAGAGCCAAAACAAAAATCCATAGAATGGGGATCTTTTGCATATAAGTCCATGTCATTTAGCCTTAAGAACACACCTAGAGTTTTACATACAAACTCATCAATGGGCTTCTATATCACTTAAGGAAGGATGAAGTTTTTCATAAGGTTGTTCTAGAACATGAACGACCTCAAATATTACAAGAGGCACATCAAGGAGACATAAAAAGATATTTTGTGAGATAATATACTGCCATGAAGCTATTATAGAGTGAGTTATGATGGCCTAAACTCTTTTAGGATGCACACAGAGTAGCACAACAATGCAATGTCTAAATACACATGGGTAAACCAATTTAAAAATATGAAATGCCTTTGTAACCTTTGTTAGATAAGCATCCTTTTGAATAATGGGGTATTTATTTTATCAGACCTATCAATCAACTAAGCAAACATAGTAAATCAAGGTATATCATCACTATGACTAATTATTTTACTAAGTGTGTTAAAGATGTTGTGACATATAGTTGTGGTGAAAAAGATGCAACAAAGTTTCTTTATGAGAATATTATTACAAGGTTAAAATTACCCATAAATCTCATTAATGATCCAAGGAAAAAACTTTATAAATAACACCATCAAGGCTCTAACTAAGGAATTTATGATTTCTCATCACAAAAGCAATGCATACCATTCACAAGCCAATGGCCAAGCTAAATTTTCCAATAAAGTGTTGCATAAAATGATGAGAAATATCTATGATGGCAAGAGGGATGATTTGGAAGATCACATTATTATGATTTTTTGGGCATATCACATGCACTATAAGAGAGCCATAGGTTTTATGCCTTTCTAATTGGTGTATATACTTGAAGCAGTTATGCCAATGGAATACTTAGTACCCACTCTACACATTACCATGGTCATGAGACTAGAAGATTGTGACTCTCTAACTAACATAATACTTAAACTAAATAGGATGGATGAGTATAGACATAGAGAAACATGGATTAAATAATTTCACAAGCAGTTTTAGGAAGCATGACATGATAGGAATTTGTACTAAAAAGAATTTCATAAAAATCAACTAGTCTTATTATATGATAGCCATTTCAGAACATTTTTGGGCATGTTATAGATTTTATGGAAAGGGCCATATATTATATGTGAACTAATGTAGAAAGGAACCATGGTTTTAATAAATCTTTAGGAAACTATTTTACTAGGGTGGGTAAATGGTTGTAGGCTTAAGTCCTATGGCCAATAGTTAAATTGATGTCATTATGCTAAGTGAGTGGGTGTTGAGTACCACCAAGTATATTATAATTTTCCAATTTTACATGTTTTTATGTGTTTATTTTTCTATCTATGTGTTTTTTTAGAGATCTCTTCACTACCAATTAAGAACCAAGAAATCAAGCATAATGTGCACTATGTGCAGGAGGATCCATGTGCACATCATGGTTGTAAAAGAGTAATAAGTAATAGAAATTAAGTTTAAAAAAGGTATGGAAACATCCCATCAACAAGATCTCCACCATATAATGGTCATCCAATAGAATCAAATTCCATATCCAAGGTTTGATTGATGTAAATATTTAACAAATCATTATCCCATCAACATCATCCATTTGCACACCCATATAGATAATAAAGATCATAATAGTTTAACTCTACACATGTGTCAATGATTAACTACCTTAATTTCTATATCAAATAAATATTTTCCACATCTATCATTGAATTCATGATGAATGGATAGCTAAGCACAACATTCATGCAAAATCCAAGAGGCTCCAAATCTATAAAGGCTAAGTTCAAAGACCCAAGTTGGCATTTCATCCTTATGCATATTTTTCATGATATATAATTACAAATATTTGAGCTAGTTTTCTTTCATAGAGAGTAGATAACATTCTAATTCCGTTGTTTTAGTAGGCATGGATACTTTGTAATTCATTAGGGGTTTGACAAAAGGCACAAAAAGAGGCAATGGGTATTGACATGGCTCCCAAAAAATAAACTTAAATGATCCAAAGCCCTTATAATTCCTCTAACAAGTATAATAAAAATTATTTCATCTATACCCTATTGATTTATGAAACCACTCGCCCTCATATCTCCCCATTAATTCCATAACATAGATGTTGAGTGTTTGATATAAATGCCTAACTTTGGTGACCTAGGGGAGATTACATAAGTTTTACTTGGATGATATAATGATGGAAACATATATCTTGGCCCAAAATTTCACCATCATAATCAACATAAAATCCATGTCCTAAGCTTTGGGCATGCCTATGCAAGGAGACTCCTTATCTCCATATAAGATGAGAATGCCCTCCATTATGCTAAGAAGTTTGAAATTTGTATGTTTGGAGAAACAAAGGGATTATAATTTAATAAATCCTAGATGATCTAGTGTGCATACTCATGGAGTGTATTAAAAAAAGATTCTAGTAGATAACCAAGTCTATGAAACAAATACTAAAATGGGTCATTGAGATCACCCACTAGATGGTCCTTAGAAATGAGCAATTTAACTGGCTAGAGTAATTCATCCAAGATCTACTCACCAACATATAGAAGTGTCACACCTCTCAACAACATACCCTTCAATACCATCTCCTCATCTTCCTACTCTAATTCACACAATTGATGTCTCCGAAGGGACAAGTGCACCCCAACATAGATTATTGGCTAGCACAATAATTTCATAATCTCATCCAAAGACAAGAATATGGAGCCCTATCACATGAGGGAAAATTCAAATCATGGTGGGAGGAGTTATAGAGATAATTAAAACACATCCCTAAGTACCAATAAATATCATGTAATATTAAGGCTAGCATGTAGCTGTCACCTTATTACCCAAGGGTGTGTTAATCAAGATTAATGAGTTTTTATGGTCTACCTTCACACCACTCCCATTATTTATCATAATGGACATGTTCTAGGTCAAAGTTTTTAGATTAAAAAAAATCACAATTAGGTGTGTAAATCCACTATAAACAATACCACCTAGCACAACCATCCCTATAGTGAAGCATCTAGAGAAAGATACCAAACCATAGAAATAGAAGGGAAATCACAAACTTCTTTTATAACATCATTAAACATCCCTTCCCTTAAAGTTCAAGACATGCAACATAACAACCTAGATGGATGATCTAAAGTTACCTTAGGTCATTAACCATATTTCAGGGTTTCAAGATTTCAAGGAGACATCATAGGAGGTATGAACGCTGCATGAAGGGATGTATGCGTGGCTAATAGTGTGACCTTCTACCCAAATGGGAATCAGGACCGCTAATGAGCAAGAAGTCTACTAGGTCATGATAACATATATGGATAGGGTTTTTTATGATAAGGAGGAGGAGAAGGAATTCTTATTTTTCAAGGCTATGTGCATGATTTAAGTGTGGAAGTAGGTTCCCCTAGAACTATGGGTGGACCTTCCATTTTTCCCACCATCCATTATTATTGACATCATCTAAGAAGAAGTGGAGCAGATAAAACATCAAATTGAATTTTGTCATCCATAACCTACTAATTTTACCACTGAAGACATATATTTACCCCTTCCATAAAGTTCACCAAAATCACTTTTGTAGAGACCTTGAACAAGGTAGGAGGCTAGGGTCTCCCCTACACTTGAAGAGCACACTTTTGGATAACTAGCCGCTATGCAAGAAACACAACCTACTCCTACCTCCACTTCACCACCATCAAATTTTTTATTGTATTATTCTAGTTGATGTCATTTGATTTTAACAAACTCTTTTCAATTAAATTGGTCTGGCCAATATTTCTAGATTAGTGTTTAGGGTTGGTTCTGGGTATTACACATTTATAAATATGGGTCATATTTCATTCATATCATATCATATACACTATATTCACTCTAATTCACTCACATTTCTACCCTAAGTCATATTTGGAGGATTTAGAGGTAAAAACTTATCTTGAAGAAGCTTTTCTTATGGAAGTCTTGGATATTCACTAAGAGGAACTTTTTTGGTCTAGATCCTTTTGTCTACCCTTTGAAGTCTTCACAAACACAACATTATCTTTAAAGTATAAATTTAATCTAGGTGGATATTGATGCTCAAAAAATCCACTCCAAGTTAATTATATTCTAACCCTATAATTTGTTTCCTTTATTACTTAGTAGATTAGATGTTTTTGTTTGCTTAGTGAATCAATGTGTGTGTATCATTTTCTATTTTCTCTCTATACCTATTATTATTTTGGATGTAGGATTGATTATATTTTCCATGTTCAATTTTAGGTTGATTATATCCCCATTTGGTTTGCAATGGCACCTTACCAATTATAACCATTCTAACCTTATACCCCCTTTAATTAGGTTACATTATTTTTAAACTTACAACTATTTACTTTACTTGTGTATTACTTATGTACAATCCCCAATGAGATTTATTCCCTTATGTCATAGGCTTAGGATCTGTAACCCTTTCCTCTTGACCTTATGTTATAATAAACCCTATTTTTATATCTTATTTAACAATTGTCACTACCCTAGATATTAAGTGTGCACATGCTCTATTCGATTGACTTTCATGTGAGCTTGAGTTATTAGGATAGGATAGGTGTAGGTTAATCCTATCCCATGTGTAAAAAAGTACCATGTATAATGAGGATACTAAGTATACTAGTATAATAAATATGCAAAGAACTATTGAAAATATACATATATAGATCTAAGATATAATATGGATAATTAAAATAGAGATAATACCATTGACAAAAAACCATGAGATATCCAAGCTAAGATTTATAACAAATATGTGTAAATAAAGTAAAATTAACATTAAAATATAATGGCACAATAAAAAAATAAGCTAATATAATCATGGAATACAATAGTATATTATTACACTATCTATCCACTAAAGTAAATACAGAAATATTATAGGGTTAGGAATATTTATCTTAGGTTGACTTGTTAGTTTATCAAATATAGCCCTTGTCTCGATTCAAAAAATTTGATATATGTTATAGGTGAATATCAATATGGTACAAATAAGAAATAATTATCCTTAATTTGGGAATCCATAGTACCTTATTGGTTTAGCTTCTCTTTTTTATGTCTTCAAAGACCTTGTGGAAACTAGCCTTATTTAATTGTAAGCTCATAATCCCTAATTCCTATTCTTCTCACTTAGTTTTATGTGAATTTGTGAGTATATTATATTGGATGAATTTATTATTGTAAATGACAAAGGATATCAATATAAATACAACTCAAACCCCAAAAATACTACTCAAAATTAGTTGATGTTATCTGCCTAGCTGAAGTAGTACGAAAAATATAAAAATAGATGTAGTAATAAACTAACCTAGCTAATGATATTAAAATGGGAGACATTTCCAAACATCATTAGTTAAGCTAATGATGGTGTTTGGAAACATGATAACACTATAAATAAGAGAGAAATGGAAACATAATAATAATTGAAGGACAAGCAATTAGATTATATGATATGAATGAATACAAATATAACAAATGATCACTGATTAATATCTCACAAAACACCATGAATTAACCCACCCTGATCACATCAAACTTCTTAGGGTATGCACTCAGGGAGAGATATGTCATTGAGTCATACAAAATAAAATGTTTATATATTGAAAATGAGGTGTATACACTTTTTTCATTTCTCTTATCTCATATTTGGGAGAAATCTCCAATACACAACTAAACTACCACATAATATTTTTCTTACAACATAGAACATCTTGAAGTATTTAATATATTATATTAAAAATTACATTCTAACTCCATTATCCATCTCATGAGATATTTAGGTCTCTCTCTATATGAAGAAAAGGTATATTGCTAGTGGGATTGCCTTATTTTACCATGACATTTGCTTGACCCTTATTTTCAAGGTTCTTATCCTATTTAATTCAAGGGATTATTCTTAACAACTATTTTATACACTTTACTTGTTATTATTATATCCAAATCATCCAAATTATCATGAATGGATACCAACATCTCCTTCACATCTTTTATTTATAATTTTTTTGGTTCTTGACCAAATATTCTCTCTTTATTGACTCTTCTAGGTGAAACTATTACAACTCTTTATTCCATACCCACCTATACAATATAGATAGATCTCACCCCTCTCACTTTCCCTCTACCAATGTTTCTCAGAGTAAAGGACATTCACTCTAACAACTTATACTCAACACTCTTTTTTGGAATGTGTCTTCAAACTATAAATAATGACAACACTAGGATTCTCTTTCACAACTTGTAAGTGATTCAAATATATTGTAAGTGATTCAAATATATTATCACATAATCAATCTAACAAGGAACAACTTTGATCCAAAACCTATTTATGAATCTATGAATGAGGTCCCAAGTGAAGCATTGCCTTACACCTTAGCGGGTTTTATACTCACTCTCTTAATGAACACCATCATATATTAAACATTAATATTTATGCCACAACACACACTTTATTGATTTCATGATTATTTCAATGATTAACATATATACTCTCACACACTTTCCTTATAGGCTTATTGAAACATTACATGAAAAATATATATCCCTTACAAAATCCCTCACTAGATTGGTTCACACTCCCTTCTCTCCCACGTGTCTTTTTGTAGAGCTTCTTGTATTGAGTATTTATATTCCATTTTTAATATAATTCATTTACCATTTAAAATGATTCTCTAGCTTCCTATAATTATTATAGTTCTTCTTTAAACTCGAAATCATCTTGAAAATTATTAGCAGCTGATAATTCATCATTATGGATTGTTACTTTATTTTTTCCTTTATTGTGATGTAAATTGCCCTTAATTCATAATTTTAAGTTGAATAATCACCCATTAGTGTCTACTAGTCATTAATAAAATCTCACTTTAGTTATGTAACCTCCACTTAATCCTTACAAAACTACCTCAAAATTTCTATCATAATGCAAAACCATACATCTTCTAGAGGTCATGTCTTTTGCATATAGACTCAAAATAAGATGTCATTGTTTTAAGTACATAATTTTTTAAATAAGAATCTAAGTCTATAATCTAATTCTAGTTTTGAGGTGTTATTCAATCCATTTTTCCACTACATCAAAACTTGTCTCTTATAGGCCTTAAATAGATGTAGCCTCTTCTTGGATTCTACCAATTGTTGAGAAACACAACAAACCCACTTATAACTATCTTGATCCATATAAATTATCCTCTTTCATATAATTCATACCATTAAAGTGTTAAGAGTGTTTATTCATCACTTAAATAACTTTATATCATGCAAAAATAGTGAAAGGGTTGATTAGTCAATATAAAATCACACACTTATTATTTTTTATTGATAAAATATTCATTGTACCCCTTGTATTATCTTGCAACAATATTTATTGTATTTCATGTATCCATAGTTGACCAAGAAAAATATTATATGATCCAATAGTATTAAATTTATGAAATAAAGTCAAAATTATCTTTGGTCCCATCCTAATATGTAAAATAAAATAACCAATGGGTTCTATTCTAATACCATCATATCATGTGATAATTTTAAGAGTATAGTCCAAGTTATCCAAGATTAGTCCAAGGCTACAAACAATTTTTTTAGTCATAATCATATTTTAACTATTGTCAACCATTATTACATATAGGGAATTTTTATTCCATAGGTTAATGGTTATGATTTATTGTTTTTATCATATTGACTTTAATATCATTTGATGTTTCAAATGTTGTGCTTAAATGTGTAGCATCCACTTTAATTTTACCATTATCAATTAAATTTCAACTCTTATGTTTTAAAGTGATACATTTATTCATATGTTTCCCTTGAAGTCAATGAAAATCATAATATTTTTTGACATCAAAACTTTAGGCAATGGTCTTGAAGTAACAAATTCCCTTGTTGGGGGAGAAGTAATCATGTCACATTCATGTAACTTATTCAAGACATTTTCAATATTTTTTACTTAACTTTGTAAATTGTGTATGTTTCTTTTGATGTAACATAAAAATTATATTTTTTCCTTATAGCATTCACTATTTTTGTAGTATCACTCTTATGTGGGATTCCATGGTCATTTATTTTAGCATTTAGGCTTGGTTTGTTTTGAGCTGTCATTTTATGTGAAGTATGTGTCTCATATATAATAATTTGTGCCTTTATAAGTTTGATCTCAATATTTTAGAGTACATGAAAAATTTATTCAAAAGACTAGTAAGTGATAAAAGCTAATTTTCCCTTGATAATTGATAGTAGACTTTTGATACCAAAAAAATTCTTGTAAGATCATTATCTGATGGTTGATATGCATACTTTTTATCATGGTATTGAACCTAAGCATTAGATTTTTATCTAAATTAAACCCAATAATTTTATGTATTCGTTGTATTCTTGTATAAATTTAGATAATTCCAAAAGTGTGATCTTCTGAGCAATACTTATGTGAGAATGCATCAATAAATAATCAGTAAGAAGTAAAAAATAATGTATGGAACCAGATGATAATTCATAAAACTAATGAAGTGCATAGTATATTAATCTCATTGATAATTTATAATAGAATATTGATAAAAAAAAATCTTATAAGATCACTATTTGATGGTTTATAAGCATCCTTGTTATCATGGTATTGAACCTAATCATTGGATATATTCATTAAATGTTTTTCTAAATTTATATAATTCAAAAAGTGTGATATTATGAGCAATAATTATTTTAAAATGTATCAATAAATCATCGACAAGAGGTACAAAGTAATGTATGAAACCACACGGAGATGTATAAAAACAATAAAGTGCATTATCATGAGAAATGTCTAAGAAAGAAGCATAAAATGATATAATATGGTGAGAAGGATATTCTTTTCCATCATATAATGAAAACTTGGGAATGTCAAAACCAATTTGAAAATGATAAGCAAGTACATCATGAGCAAAAAAATTGAAAGTATACCATGAAAAGAGACTTGATTATTTGTATTTTGAGACCCTTTTAAAATAATATTTAATTTGTCATTTTAAATCATGCAAGTATTATTCAAGGGTGGTCAATTTTAATTTTGGAAGGGAAGTGATTGTAAAAACATAGAATACAATAAATCAAAGGGGGAATAGAAACATTAGGAGGAATCTAAAAATACATGGATTTTTGGATCGAATGAATCGTATGGATAATTTGATATTTTTTAAAAACTTAAGAAGGTATAAAAACATTTTAAACATGGGTAGGAATCAAGGTTTGAGATTGAGGAAAAATAATGTAAACATCTTGAACATTAGGTAACATAACATTTTGATAATAAGTAACAGTATGATAAATGTAAACATTTATTGGGTTAGAAGTAGCTTACAAAGTAACACCATAAGAAGGAATGTTTTTAAAATAAACTTATTTAAACACATTCATAAGTATATAAATATTATAAAAATTATTCAAATTATAATTCTTAATAATTTAAACTAGATCATATTTATTTTATCTTCTAATTCAACTTCATAATCATTGTGTTTTCTCGTCTAATAGTCATATTGAGAGGTTACACATCTTGGGATGTAGTCTTATAGAGTCTTGTTCTATTGTAACCATTGTTGGTTTCACACATGTACATTGTATATTTCATTAGTGTAATAGATTGTGATTTTTTTGGTGAATCTATTTCTCTCAATTTGTGTGGATGGTGTGTTATGTTTACATTACATAGTTTTATTGGTCCGTCATACTTTTTTTATAATATATAATCATATACATGTTAATTTACTATGGTATTAGAGTTATGTTATTTTAAATTGGTATCAGAGTGATATCTATAATCTCCATATCACATTATTTCAAATCTAGTTCTTTCTTTAGTTAGATTCACATTGTTTGTAGATCTACATATGGAAGAGTTATATTAAATATATTTCCACCATTTTCAATTTATATATGTTTTTAGTAAATATAATAATTTCCATTGCATTTAATTTTCTATAAAATGTTAGTTTCACCTAAACTTAACATTGTGAGCTCATTTGTCAAGCCATGTAAATGACATTCTATGTAGATCACGAGAATTCACTGGGTTAATAATAATCTAGTGTGAATGGAAATGTCCTTTTCACCTCATATGGCATGTTTTTAGGACTAAATTTTTATTTTTTATAGTAACTCATGATAATTTATTACTATGGATTACCCATTATGAGGGTAATCTTTTCACCTACCCTATTTTTTTGAGATCTACATAGTGGTGGATTTTAAAATGTAGTATATACTTTCACTAATTCAAAAAATTCTGAGGGTGGGTTTTTTATTTTATCCTTGTGTGTGTCTGTATGCTTTATCTCACTCCCTTTCTTACCTTCATGTGTGTGTAATTTTTTTCACTCCCTTTTCACATTTTAGTTGTTGTGTTCATCATGTTGAATTTTGGGCACTCTCACTTCAGGACTTATGTTGTAGTTTTATACATGCCTACCACATCAACACTTTCAAAGAGAATGAGTTTCTTTTTTTTCACTCCATAATTATGAGGGGGTGTTGTGTAATTATAATGCTTATTGGTTGTTTATGTTTTTTAGCTTTTGGTCATTCCTGTATACTATGTAGATACAGAGGCTAGTACAAAAATTTAGAATATTATTTCTAAGATATATTTTCCAGTATAAAAGTTCAAAATATCATATTTGATCCATATTTTTTGGTATCAAAGTCGATAACATAGTATTTGAGCCAACATGCTTTAGTGGTATTATAATTAAAAATAGTTTTTGAGCCAACATTATTCAATTTATTTTACCCATGCATTTTGATAAAATAAAACACATATCTATAGTCACTCTTATTTACACATCCAAATTCATGGAAGCTACTTTTGATTGATTCCTTTGAAGGATTCATTAGGTTTAACATTCATCTACAACATCTTAATTCATTATTATTTTACATGGGTACCTCATTAGGCCTATTTTTTTGGGACTAATACTTATGAGTTTAAGACTTTTTCTCTTTTACCACATCACTTGGGTTAATATTCAAGGAGTTTTTAGTGTGTTTCATGATCAAAAAATTTATGAATTCTACCTTAAGTAGTGTTGTTATCAAGGTGTGATTTATATGTTCACAACATTAATTTATGCACATTTAATGTTGGTTGTAATCTTCACATGTGTGATAAATTTAGATGTAACTTGGGGAATGATCCCACCTTTCACTCCACTAATAAAAATCTCTCACTCACCTCTTACTTTTCCTATATAAGGATCCTTTTTGTCCTTGTGTAGATTCAGAGTGGATCTTAGAGTCATCTCCAAAGCTTGTGAGTATGTAGTCTTAGAGAGTCTTATTTTGGTGCAACCATTGCTAATTACATACATGTACATTTTATATTCCATTAGTGTAATATGGTGTGATTTTTTTTGTGAATATATTTCTATATTATAATTAATTTTTATGGATGGTGTGTTATGTTTACATTTTGAAATTTTCCTAAGGCCTCTTCCTATTTTTATAATATGGTATCACAACTATGTTAATTTAATATATTATTCAAGCTATGTTATTTTAGCTTGGTATCATATCAAGATATACATTATCCATCTCACATTATTTCATTTATGTTTATTTATTTAGTTATTTTTAGATCCACCTATGGAGGAGCTCTGTTGAACATATTTATACCATTTTCCATTTATGAGTTTTTTTGGTGCATATCAGACATTCCCATTGCATTCAAGGTGTTAGAAAAATTTTGTTTCACCTAAATATGGCATCATGAGCTTATTTTACAATCCATGTAAATCACATTCCATATATATTTGGAGAGCTCATAATGATAAGAAAGACCCAATGAGAAGGAAAATGACCTTTTCAATTCATCTAGCATGTTTATAAGAGTCTACTTTATTAGAAACATTATTTAATCCTTATGTGTTTTATTTTATTATCAAATTAAATAGAATGTATATTCTAGGCTTGATTAGAGCACATCACCATTATTTTGTGGCATTTGCATCAAAATATTCATTAGTATTAATATTGGCATTGTATGATTTCAATTGAAGTGTTATGACTTGTATTCACACTATCATTATAATTTAGAATGGCATCATTGTCCTCGACCTCTACTTTCCAAGATAAATTTCCTCCATGTTACATCCTCCATGACCCACCACCTAGTCATTCACATTGGAAATTGGCTATCCTCCAATGTAAATCCTCTCCTTCTAACATGGCTTCATTCTCCCATGGCATCTTCTTCCAAAAGATACTAATTTATTGATTTTTTTATTTTTAAATTTACTTTAAAGTTTAAAAATAAATTTATCATTTTATATGTCTTCATATTTAGTATGGTGCAATGAAAATTTAACTTTTGGTAGAACTCATCCAATAAAGGATGTCAAGGGGTGGAATCTCCTTTGTTTTTACTATTTAAAAAAATATATATTTGCAAGGTTGGGATATTTTTTTTAAGTGGGTCAATTTTATTATTGGGGAGGGTTTTTTTGTAAGGGAATTTTTTTTTTGTGTTATACCATCACACTATGTTCATTTGGGGCATTTGTAGTGAAACACCATGGAATTTTTCCATTCTTGGTCTCATTTTGTCAAATAATGAAGGGTGGGGACCAATATAACAAGTGTTCATAGCCACAACCCCACCACAATAATTTTTTTTAGTTTTTTCTTACTCCTATAAATATTTTGTGAGCCATATATTCTACATATAGACTCTATTTTTCAAGTTGTTTTTTTTTTTTTTTAATTGCATGTTTTTTGTGTTATACACAACCAAGTAGTCCATTAGATTTTAAAATTCATTATTTTTATTTACCTTGTAAGTTTACCTATTGTGGCCTCGTATCCAGGTCCCTATTGGGTAAATTTTGTCTCTTTTCATATAGACAAGACTCCTAATTTTTTGGACATGATGTTCAACTAGTGGATTTTGGAACATTCATACAAATGATTCCATAGTTGATTGTATTTTTTAAAACTTCAACATGATTATCATTCCTTTTAAATATTGGCATCCCTAACATCAATTAATTTCTCTACGTTCAAAGTAGTGTATTTTGGCCACTCGTGCATGATTTTTTTACATTATTGTGATTGTTTCACCATCTTGAACAATCACTAGTTAGTTTATTCTACCATAACTATTCATGGAATTATTTTTGATACATGTGAAGTCCCTTTCTATGAAAATCATTGCATTTTATATGAGATATTCCATTTAATTTCTATAAATAAGCAAATTTATGTGCACGTGTGTTTTCTATTTAAACCTTTAAAAGTGGAAAAAATAATTAATTTATATTCTATAGGTTTCTAATAATAAATATTGAATCTAAGCATGTGCCAAATATATAAAGTAAAATATTCAATAATATAATAATAGTAATACAAATCATAAATTATGCTTAGCTTATATATTAATACATGAGTGCATATAAGCAAGGTAGGTGTAGAAATATATTGTCTTAATATTATGATCCAGTCATCATATACTAAAAATTAGCTTTCAATTAGCATAGACACTTACATCACCCTGAGGACACTTATATTGATTTTACTTCATGTGTTTCAACACATATCTTGTATAAAATATTAATTGTTACTTGAAACTTTCATGTAGGTATTTATGGGTTTTTTCCATCTTTCTGATTGTGTATTTAGATCACTACATAGTTTTTCGATATTAGAATATATATCAAACCCTATCTCTTTACCCTAAGTTTGGTTACCTTGCCAAAAATGGGTTACTTGGATCATAGTGTTGAACTAGCCTTAAATACCCCTTTTTTAATGTGTTACCTACATATCCAATACTCTAAAGAGGGCCTAATACATATGTAATTCTTCATAATGTGTTGTATTGTGTATTCACAATGGTGAACTATATTTTATTCTAGTACATGTAAATGCTCTTGATTGTAACTTGAAAAATATGATCCATGGGATACTCTTTAAATGATTCAAGCCTATAATATGATTTTTCCTATGATTGATATAAAAATATGGAAGAATAGGGTAGTTTTGAATACTTGAAAGGTTTTTTTCCTAGATGTGTGCTTGGTAAGATCTTGAATATGACTTGGTTTGTACTTAATCTTAATGAACAGTCTTTTACTTGTATTTATACAACACCTTGTGAAAATATTATGATGTGAGGGTTAACATAACTTTTTATGATAACCCATATATATTGGAATAGTTGTAAATCTTAGTGTTTAGAAGGTAAGGAAACTTGCATTGGGTCAAGGACATTATCATAGATGTTATTATCCAAGTATGAGTGTAACTATATAGTAATATAGAAGGTTATTAGAGATCTAT
>JARHVA010010409.1:0-117500 GCA_037957365.1 Torreya grandis | reverse complement strand
TACACTTGACTCTACGAGGTCAGTTGAGGCAATCAATGTAATAGATGGGCTATGGATAGGACTATGGGTTGGGTTGGTTGTTAAGTGAAATTGGATTTTGAATGGGTAGTGGCAAGGGGTTCTTGTGATGGAACCAAAATACCTTCATAGCATCATAGTGTGATTTGAAAGTGTTTATCTACATAGAATTAGAACTTCAAGGTCATTCAATATCTAATATTATAAAGAGATAAAGCTCTTGATCAATAATAGGAATAAGGAAATGAGGTATATTAGGTTGAATGACTTATGTCATGATATCAACTCTGTTAGGTTGGCTATGCCTAGTTAATTTCATCCAAAAATGTGAATTATATATGATGAAGCTAGAATTGAGGAGAAGGGTAAAGTAGATGGAGGTGAGAATTAAGGCTTGAATCACATTATATTATAGACCTTTATTCTAGGGAAGGATGATGATTGGTAGATCAATAATTTGTTTTTGTTCCTGTAAATCATTGAGAGAGTCAATAATGAGCTAGGGAAAGAGGGTTTAATGGAAAAGCTCTCTCTTAATTATGATTTTTATATAAACCTATATATTGATTGTGGGACTAGATTCCCTAACCCTAGGCAAAATACCTTCTTTAACAAGACTAGGTGTTTCATGAAGTATCATCCAAAATGGGAGAGAAAGGGTGTAAGTGTATGAGCTTGTCTAGGCAATTGACTATTTGAATGGACTTGTTTTGTTTTTATAATCAAGGTTTTAGTTAAGAGGTTTGAATGGTTGGGAAAGGCTTTCACAATGTTTTTTTGGCTTGTTTTTATTTTAAGTAATTCTTTTCACTTGAAAATGAAAAGTAGCTACTTTTATAAATTAAATGATTTGAAAGCAAATAATGATAAGAAAATAAAATTTTATCAAAGGAAACACTATTTTTTTGTCTTTTTTAGTTGATTTTCAATGCATGAAAAGTAAGATGTGTGTGTGTGTGTGTGTGTGTGTGTGTGTGTGTGTGTGTGTGTGTGTGTGTGTGTGTGTGTGTGTGTGTGTGTGTGTGTGTGTGTGTGTGTGTGTGTGTGTGTGTGTGTGTGTGTGTGTGTGTGTGTGTGTGTGTGTGTGTGTGTGTGTGTGTGTGTATATATATATATATATATATATATATATATATATATATATATATATATATATAATAAAATACTAATTTTTCTAACTTTTTTATATGGAACCTAGATGAAGTTGTGTTTCCTTTATTTTAGGTTTTTTTAAATAAAGTATGAATGTAACTATGTGTGAACTAAAGTTTATACTAACATGAAAATTATTCAATAATATTTTTAGATTATATTAATAAAATTACTATTAATTTCCTAACACTTCTTTTTACTTATATTCAAGTAAAACAAAATTTTAATATTCCTAGATTGGATGCACACTAGCTATGAAAAATGGTTTATTTTGATTAATATGACTATATAAACTCTATTTTATATTATTTTGGGGTAAAAAACATTCTTATTTTGTGAAAAATAATATAACTTAGAATTGAAACAAGATCTTTTATATACCTAGGTTGATCTAGGGTTTTATAGTTACAAGTGTGTGTGTGTGTGTGTGTGTGTGTGTGTGTGTGTGTGTGTGAAACAAGTGTGTGTGTGTGTGTGTGTGTGTGTGTGTGTGTGTGTGAGTGACTGAGTGAAAAGAGTTCATTTTGAGATTGAAAATTTGTTTTTTAAAATGGATAAAAGTGTGTGTTTTAGATAATAATATTCACCTATATTTTATATTCAATATTTATAAACTATGAATTTATTTAATGAATTCAATAAAATAAAGAGATTAACTACCTTTTTTTTTTAAAGACTAGGAAAGGAAATGATTATTTTCCTATCAAAATTTATCTTTTCAGAATATAAGTCTAACATACCACAAGAATAATTTAATTAATTTTATCCAACAAAAAACTGAAAAAAAGAACCACCAACCTAATGAAGGTAGAGATTAGTTGGAATCATGTAGTATGTGTTGTTATTGTCTTCAATATGCCATCTCCTTTATCTAGGAAAAGATTTCAGGAACCCTCGAACTAGGAATATGAAATAATTACTATCAAAATAAGGGGAATAAGAAGAGAGACACAATCTGAAACAAAGATAAATTGATCTGTAATTAGCTAAGTGCATTGTTTGTAAAGACCAAGTTGCAAAATCAATGACACTTCATTATTTACAATGGTTTTTTCAATCACAAAAATAATAGAGCTAGAGATTCAAAAAAATGGTATTAGTTTTTGGATTGTAAAAATATTAAAAACACTAGTATCCAATTCAAAATTTTAGATCCAAAATCAAGCCAAAATTGGCTTATTTTTAGAAGAGACATGAAGGTTGTATGAAGTAGTTTAACTAAGTTAAACTAGGCGTAAAACTTAGGAGGGACTCAAAATGACAAAACTATAACAATTCATTCTATAAAAATGAGGATAAAGGGACTTCAAGAGGAAATAGGATTGTTATAGTGTGATTAGGACTCAATATGTAGAATGGAAATAGGAAGTTATAAATACTTACATGACTTACCTAAGTGGCACAACAAAGCTAGTTGAGACTTCATGCAAACTATATATAAAATAGAGGGAAATCAAGTGTAATTTTTTTTAAAAAGTAAAAATTATGTTATTTTATTACAACATAGATGATAATACATATTTATGTGAAGGGAAAGTTATACTACTTGAACTATCTAATCAAGGGACTAAATCTAGTGCCAAATCATCAGGTAAATGCACAAAGTTGGGGGACAAAAGGTGGCCTACTCGTGGACAGGATTTTCCTAAAATTTCATACATCTAAACTTTTGTAGATGATTTGAGATATATACACTATAAATTTTTAGATGGTATAAGAACATGAAATGTAGAATTTTGAATCTAGTTTCTAAAATATTTTTTTTTAAAAATAATTATTAAGTATAACTAGGTCAAACATCTAAAATTTTAAGAGGAAATCCTTTTTTTTATAAATATAGTAGATAGATGGCCATGTGGTGCACCATTTTTTGAGAAGCATTCAATACTCTTTGAAACCCTTTGGGGAAAATTTAGATAATATATTCTAGTTTGTGACCTATATTTTTTAAAAAAATTTAATGAATACTATTTTTTATGAATTTTACAAGTAAATAGTTCTTAAAAATTGATTAGAAAAGGATAGCAATCCTTGTGACACACCTAACTACCTCAAAAAATTGAATTTTTTTTTGAATGTGTGTAGAATTAGGCCTAGTTTGTGACCATATAACTTGTTTTTCACTTGGATCAACAAAATAAAAATCACATCAACATTTATAGGCATCTATGTTTGTGGCATGTAGTAGACTAAAAAAGGTATAGTTAGAGATCAAAATAGTTTGAAACCTTAAATTAGTCTAAATATTATAAAAATAATATTTTCGGAAAGAGGATACGTGATCACCATGATGGTATTAATGTTTTGAATTTTGATGTTGAAATTCTCAGTATATTTGGAAATCAAAGATGAATCTTTCTATTTTTTATCATAACTCTCAAAACTTGACTATAGATTGGCAGGTCCAAGCCTTTGGCTTGGGAATCTAAGCCATTACTGAGCCAAAAGGCACAAGATTTAAATTTAAATTGAAATATCATGATTTTGTTAATGTATAATGTGATCATGTTAATAGATAACATGATCGTGTTATTGTTAAAAACAATAATGTAATCATGTTATTATTATTTTGCACATTAAAACAACAAACATGTAGATGGAGAAAATGTTGGTTAACAGGTAATGTGATCATGTTATTAATAACATGATCACATTATTGATAATGTGATTACACTATTGATAATGAGATTTCATTCTTATTTTTTTCACATAAAAACATGTGGGAGTTTTACATGAAGGAAAATTTGGTGAGAATCTTATATTTACTACTCTAAATGTTAAGTATAAGAAAATAAATGTAACAATATAAATGTTTTTACATTTATTTTCCTATACTTTAAACTTATTTTAGAAAATATAATAAATTAGGGTCAGTCTACATTTGAAGAGTTGGTCTCACAACCACATGCCTTATGACATGGAAAATAGTTTTTCAAAATCCAATTTGGTTAGTACTTAGACATTTTCCATATCTAGGTATTAAACCTAAGAATTTTAGTACATAAATTTTTCAATTGATATCCATTTTTGATAAACATATAGTAATTTTTTAGGTTTTTGTGCCTTTCAGATTGATTCTTGACATTGATAGGAGTCCTAGGTTTGTAAAAATTGAAGTTTGAAAATTAATCACTTTGAACTTTATCCAATGTGGTGTGATTGGTGTAGTGTAGGTCATATTGATGACATGCAAACATCAAATGACCACTTTATGTTAATTTTACTTATTCATCATCCCTCCCTCATCTTTGATCACTTTTTACTCATCCCTTATTAACCTTAATCACTCTTTCATCATTACTCATTATCCCTAATCTCTGCTTCATTGACCCTCACTATCCCTAGTCATCTCTAATCACTCCCTTATCACCATAATCACTCCTCCATTGACCCCCATTTTACTTCATCATCCCTAATCAGTCTTACTTCATCATCCCTAATCACTCTTTCCTCATCCCTCATCATCTATAATTACTTCATTATACCTATATACTCCCTCCTCATCCATAATCACTACCTCATTGACCTTTATTGTCTCTAATCATCTATAATCACTCATGCTTATCATTCATAATCACTCTTACATTGACTATAACCATCCCTAATAATCCCTAATCACTCCCTACTCATCCCTCATAATCCTTAATCAATATTTCTTCATCTGTCATCATTACTAATCAGTCCCTCATTGACCCTCACCATCCCTCATCACTCCATCATTGACCCTCACCATCCCTAATCACTCCCTCATCATCTAACACAATTAAATAATCTAAATATATCTATGATTCCAATCATATCTTGTTTAATCCATTATAATAGAAATTAACTCTTTTCTAGGACTACTTGTGTTGTAAATACCCATTTTTTATAGTCAATTTTATTACTAAATGAATTGGATGATATTACAAAATTATAGTCAAGTAACATAAGTACTAACAAAAAATAGAATATGAATTTTTGTTCATCAAATTATTTTTATTTTGCAACTGACTAGATGAAACTTTATTTGGTTATAACTTTGGTAGTTTGGTTCAAAATATAAAAATTGAATACAAATATCTTGTATAATTTTCTAATTCTAAGAATATTTTTATCAAATGCAAAGTTATTTAGTGTTTCCCATTCATGTGTGACTTGAATATTGGTCAATTTCACACATCCACTCCTTGTGTGTGTAATGTGTCCAAAATATTTTATCTCTTTCATGAAAAATGAACATTTAATCATGGTATCATAAAAGTATATGTCTAAAAAATGTGAAACACTAGTTCAACATGGTGTAGATGCTCATCCCATGTTTTATAAAGATTAATATGTCATCAAGGTAGATTAAAAAAATTACATAGGTAAAGGGCATGATGATGTCATTAAACATCTTGAAATTAATGAATTAGTTACATGAGTTAACCTATAAGGCATAACCAAATAGTCAATCAATCCTTTCTTTATTTTTAATACTATATTCCAAATGTCTAGAGGTTTAACATGACTATGATGATACCCAAACTTAAGATCAATTTTGGAAAAGACTTCTAAACCATGGATATGGTATAAAAATGCCTTAATATTTAGATGAGGATAATAGTTTTTCACTTTAAACTTTTTAAGATTTTTTTGATTGATTCACAACTTTGGTACAAACATAATTGGGCTTCTATAAGGTAATGATTTGGGCATGATGTGTCCATTATCGATTTCATGTATCTACCACTTGATTTATTCAATCTCTAGAAATGATATGTTGTATAAAGAGATTTGAGGTAGAGGTAGTTAAGGGATCAAATCAATAGTATTGTTTAGTGTATAGTATCTAGGAACTTATTTAGATGACTGAAAGAGATGCTTGTATTCATATAGTTTATGGTTCAATTATTTTATCTTTATTATTATTGGATAAACCACACTATGATATGGTGACATAAATATGTTATTAAATTTAATTATTACCATTAAGAGTATACTTATTACTAGAACTGACAAGATTCTTTCACTTCTTGGCACTAATGACTAAAAGATTATTAACTAACTATGATATATGGTATTTTAGATCATGAAAATATATCACAACATTTCAAGGATTTAATTCATAAAATACATGTCAATGGTTAATATATGGTTGACGACATGTAAAACATCACACACCTCTAATGGTGAGATGTCACAAAGGATTGCATCTTTAAAAAGTTTGATTTTGTATTCCAAGTGACACTAATAAGTGATTCATTTCTAAAATCCTACACTAAACCATACACTAGCATATGGTTATGTATGATGTATAAATTTCAAGTTCAATTTTTGAAAAGATGCTTTAGAAGAAATTAAATTCTTCTGACTTCCATTGGAAATGATGAAGTGTATTGGCTCACCATTGATTTACATTTGTTAATGAAACAATATTTTTAATTCATATATATATATATATATATATAATATATATATATATATATATATATATATATTTTTTAAGGGAATTAGCGATATTTTTATTACCAACCATATCATTGGGTTCATAATCTATTATCTACTTACCTTTTTATAGTGCTAGATAACTTGTACCCACTTCTTGAGATGTGAAAGTAGAGAGCTCATGGTGTGAGACTCTTCATTGGATTGACAATTGAAGTTATGAATTAAGCACCAATTTCCAATCTTGGACTACTTTTTCTAATCATTTGAAAATTATTTTCCACTCTTTGGTATAATGATTCAATCAATAGAAATACAAATAGAAGGATTTTAATGTAATTATTTGGATCATAAAATGTCCTTAGATGGAAATCAATTGATTTTTTTTAGGAAATCACATAGCTTGGTGATCCTCATGTATTTACTACCCATTTTTAGTGATATGGTGGTTTTACTTGCTTTTCTTTTTATAGAAATTTTTTTATTTTGAATTACATCATTTCTAATAAGCCCATATTTTTTCATAGGTGTTAAATATTTATGTTTCAAATTTTCCTCCACAACATTTTGATCACTATGTCATATATTTTATGCTATAACTTAGATCTCCATTTATATCTCCTACCATTATTAAACCCCAACAAAATACCACCATAAAAGTATTGGATGGAGTGATTAAGGATGAGGAGGGATGAGGAGGAATTGAGTAGAGATGATGAGGGAGTCAATAAGGATGATGAGGGATGGTGAGGGTCAATGAGGGAGTGATTTGGGATGATAAGGGAGTGATTAAGGATGATGAGGGATGGTGAGGATTAATGATGGAGTGATTAGGGATGATGAGGGATGGTGAGGATTAATGAGAGAGTGAATAGGGGTGATGAGGGATGAGTAATGATTAGGGATGATGAGGTATGGTGAGGGTCAATTAGGGAGTGATTAAGGACAATGAGGGAATTATTATAAGTGATGAGAAATGGTGAGGGTCAATAAAAGAGTGATTAGGGATGATGAGGGAGTGATTAAATATGATGAGGGATGTTGAGGGTAAATGAGGGAGTGATGAGAGAAAAATTAGGGATGAGGAGTGATTGAATAGGGATTATGAGGAATAGTGAGGATTAATGAGGGAGTAATTAGGGATGATGATGGAGTGATTATAGATGACTAGGTATAGTGAGGTTTAATGGAGGAGTGATTAGGGACAATTAAAAATGATGAGAGAGTGATTATGGGTCATGAGGGATGAGTAAGAAGTGATTAAGGATGAGGGAGGAATGATGAACAAGTGAAATTAACATAAATTGTTTGTTTGATATGTTCAGGTCATCAATGTGACTTGTGCTACCCTAATCACACCAATTTGCACCAATTTCAAAGTGAGTGGTTTGAAAAATTCAATTTTGAAAAATATAAGACTCTTAAAAATGTCAGAAAATAATCTAAAAGGCACAAAAAATTTAAAATGAGTATATGTTTACCAAAAATGGACATCAATTACAAAAATTATGTCCTAAAATCCTTAAGTTTAATAATTAGACCCTAAAAATTCATAAGTACTTAGATTAGATTTTGAAAAACTATTTTCCACATAATAATATGTGCAACTATGAGACCAAGTCTATCAGATGTAGAGTGACCCTATTTTCATATATTTACTAAAATAAATTTAAATTACTTAACATTTAGAGTATTAAATATAAGCTTTGGGCCAAATTTGCCTTCAAGTACACCTCCCACATGCTTTTATGTGAAAAATAATAGAAACACGATTGTATTATCAATAATGCAATCATGTTACTTATTAACCAACATTTGCTCCATATACATGTTCACTACTTTAATATGAAAAATAACAATAACATGATCACATTATGGCTTGGTAATTTTTGAACCATAATTTAAATAACATTATCACATTATGTCAATAATGTGATTGCATTATTTAATAACATGATCACATTATGTAAAATGTCCACTTAATTATCCCACAACTCTATACACTTACCCCATCATGTACCTATAAAACCACATAATGTGTTAGAAGGGATAGAGATGTCATTAAAATGTTGGTTTTGAATTGTTAGTCATAAAATATAGGAGCAATATGACTAAAATATTATGCCAAAATTGGAAAAATTTTAAGCACAAATGGCTAGTTGAAGCTCCAATATATTCAAAAACATGCCAAAAACTATTTCATTTGTGCCAATTGATTTGATAGATTTTTTAGCTCTAGGATACCTATGATAGATTTGAGAAAATGAGTAGTTGATAGGTAGAGTATGAGATGAAGATGGTGAATCTACCAGTTGGAGGTGGATCCAAATAAGGCTAGATAGGTTTTTATGCATATTTATATTTTACCCCAATTTAAAATTGTCTAAAACTCACTTAAAATACTATGGAAATTTAAAAATTTAGCTTAAGCATGTTTGTGAGGGGGAGTAGATTAGGGATTTGCAATAAATTTCATGGCTTAGGCTTGGTTTTGGTTGTTTTAAGAGTATTTTTAGGGAATAGGGAATGCAGATGGATAAAAACATCACTACATCAAGGAAAAGAATGTTGGTCTTCATATATCAGTGATTATGTAACCATTGTGGAAAAATCATAATCATCACTATCTTTAGAATAGGCAATTATGTAACCACCCCCAACCAATTTTTATATAATTGTATATGTTGGTTATGTAATCACTTATAGTGGTTGTGTAACCACCACCTAAAAATAGGGATGGTTATGTCCCTTTGGGAATAGAGGGTAGAAACCATATTCTTGAGAGGTAGAAGTGATTTTAGGGCTAACTTGAGATATTTTATTGTTGTAGAGGGCCTACATATGTTAGAGCATATCCTGAGAGAAGGAATGGCTTCCCCAAGTCATGACATTTTTAATAGTGGACGAGTTAGTCATTTATGATCAAATAAGAATTCTATGGATCATATGGGTGGGGATTGCACCTCCCTCATCATGTTATTATGTGACTTTCTCACATAATGGGATCCTAAAAGGAATACTTTCATGTTCCCTTAGTCCTCAAGAGAGTGAAACATCCCTCTTATAGATGATTATAGGGTCACTATAATATTAATGATAGACTGGTTAGCATCCATTTAGTATGTCATAAGTATGGTTGATGTAGTGGGATAGGATAGCCATTTTATATATGTGGGTAAAATTTATGTGTATGTGAAGTGTAGGTATTTTTTATATTAAGGGATTAGAGATCTCTAATCTAGAGAAAGTGATCATTGGTATCCTTACCACCTGACTGGTGAGGGATAAGGGTACTGATAGTTTATTATAGAGTTGGTCCAATATCATTCATTAGATTGAGGAGAGGGGAGATTATTTCTCATGGATCTAGGAGATCTTGGCTCACACTTATAAGGAATTATATCATGTGTCTTAACTAGGATCACTTTCAATTAGTCATTTAATGCTCCTTAAGATTTGGGTGTTTGAGAGGATGATCCCTTATAAGAGGAGTGTACCTATTAGAGATATAGTGGATAATAAAGCTTTGATAAAGATAGATATGGCCCCCTTTATTGACTTTCCCTAGGCCATTGGGACCTTGATGATAGTATATCTAATAAGCATTCCCTATCAAGGCATGGTTGTTAGTTTGATGGGGAGATTATTTATCTCAAAGTGTTTGTTAGGACATCATAGGTTTAGGACTAACTATTTTAAGCCAAGGTACACCTAGTAGATAGGGTGCCTCATCAATTTGACATGCCTTATGTTGTAAACCTTATAGTGTTAAAATTTGTACATAGAGGTATGAGAGAGATATGTGTTAGGAGATTGGGTGGACTAGCCTGACACATGATTATGGGAGGGGTGCCCATTACCTAAGAAATTTAACCTTTATTGGTTCATCGAGCACCTTCATAGGAAGTAATTGGAGGAGGATAGTAGTATTAGTTAGTGCCACCACCACCATACTAAGACCCTACATATTAGGATATTATATAGCAGTAGTAATTGATAGGTGGAGATAGTGAAGAGACTGGGTACATCTATCTAGATGAGGACTTGGATGTAGATGAAGGTGAGGTTTTAGATTATGAATCTAATCTAGATTAACATTTAGATGACCTAGGTAAACTTTTAATTTATGCATTTCAACTTATTACTTCATACTTCATCTCTAAATTTGATTAATTGGCTAATTCATTTCTTTAATTTTTACATGACTAGATATGATGTCGATTCCTCTAATTTATGGTTGTGTATTCCTTGACCAGATAGATGACTATGATCAATTAGAACTTGATCAACAATTTTAGTTAGGCACAAGCATGATGAGAGGTGAGTTGCTAGTGGATCTTAGATTTCCTATTGGGAAAGGTTAACATACTAATGTCTTTATTCCAACCTCCCATGAATCTATGACACTAACTAGGTTGAGGGTGGAGAATAACACTCTCAAGGCTGGAGCCAATATACTAGAGGATTTGGTAGATATTATGGTATTAGGTGGATACTATGATTTTTATAACTAATAGATAGGATGGAAAACCTCATAGGGAGGCACTAGTGAGAGAAGGGATAGGATCCTTGAGGATAGAGAGATAATTTCTTAGGGGGAACCAATGGGAGATGATAGAGAATCCATATCCATCATAGTTAGTCCACATCAAGACCCTCCCATAAGATGAGGTTTGGATATTTAGACCATCATTGTATGATTTTGATTGATTTTTGGAATTTTAATATATATTTACCTTCTATACAAGTGATTTTATTGGATATTCACATTCATATAAACTTGGCATGTGTGTGTGTGGATAATTTTGGTTTAGATTTTGATTATTTATCATTATGCATTATGTGTTTTAATTTCCATATTTTTATTTTTATTTTATGCACTTTAGATTACTATTAGGAGAATAAATTAGATAGTAAATCTACATAGGATATTCTTTAGATATTCATGCATTTTGTATTTAGTTGTCAGATATATGTATATTTATCCTATCCTCCATGACTTGTAATAGGTTAGAATATGAATAGACTTCTATTTTAGAACTAAGAATGAGAAGAATGTGAACAATTATAGACTATAAACAACCATATATATGTATTTCTATATGAATAATAGAGTTCCACCTTCGAAGAGATCAATATAGACTATTTGGTTATGGTTACCCATTGTGTTTCTTATTTTGTTCCTTGCATGCACTTTCATGGTTAATGTTTGGTTTATTTATATCTAATTTAATCTGAATGTTCTAAAAACATTAATGAAGTGTTGGTTGTTCTTATTTCCTCACACATTATAATTCATCTCTATTATGCTTCTATTTTCCCACCTTGAATATGAATTCTTTGCACTATCCTACACACTTAAGTAAAAATTGGAAATCCTCATACTTAGCATGTTATGATGCTTTAGGAACCTCTAATAAAAATGGTGTGGTGAGCATGGATGCACTCCTTTTAGAGGAAACTATGCTAAGATGTTTACCAGGGTAGGGAGACATTGAGACATAGTTAGACCAAAAAGTATGTAATTTGGTAGAAGAAGAATCTAAATAGACCAATCTTACCACATGAGAAATCATTCAAGAATATATATATGATATATATATATATATATATATATATATATATATGAATAGATAAAAAAAATTGTTAGCATGAATTACCTGAACTATTAGCTAACTAGTTGATGAGATTGGAGTATTATTGATTTAATCACAAAATAAAAGAAACAATTACTTGGACTAGAGAAAAGATAGATCAATTGTAGAAACTAAAAAACTAACTAGATGAGAAAAATAAACTATTGGGTTGTTACCACCATAGAATGATACATCACCAAGTTTGCATTGCAAGGATATATAGCTTTCAAATCTATGCATGACCTATTTGTCCAAAGAATTAGAGGGAAGTTTTTTCAATGACTACCTCTCTTTATGAAGATGTTGGTTGTGGATAAGGCTATAGTGCCTACTCCAACCAATATGGAGGAGTCATTTTGGTATATGGGGGTGTGTGTGACATGATGGTAAATGATGTTTAGATGAGTAAGTAAAGATTGAATCTAGATCTATAATGGAGACACAAGGGAATAAGAGTCAAAAAAAAAGTTTGGATTCAGAACATGAAATGTGATAATAGAATAGATGGAATAAATAGAAAAATACCTAGGTAGTTGTGAGTAGAGGTAAGATTAGTAGTAAACTAGATGATGAATGAGTAATACTATGTGATGAGTGAGATGATGAATGAAAGATGACAAAATAAGATGATTAGTGCTAGTAGACAAAAAGAAGTGATGAAGAATGAGATGATGAAGAGATGTTCAAAGAAGAAAATGAGAATAGTGTAGATGTAGAGCAGTTAGACGATGAGTGTAGTATGTAGAAAAAAGCATGAGTATTATTAAAAGAATAAGAATTAAGTAAATAATTAGAACATAATCATAGGTTAATTACATTTTCAAGCACAATATAAGAAGTCATAGGAGAGAATCATTCACTAAAAGAGCACACATCCTCGTAGCCCAATCTTTTATATTCTAGTATAATTTTTTAACCAGGTGAATTGAAAGATAATAGTTTAGTAGGACCATTTTTAGAAAAAGTGAAGCATTGGGGTACCAAAATTTAAAAAATATAAATTATAAATTCTTTGAATGCCATAGGTCTTATTGAAACCAAGCAAAAAAATGAAAGAAGTATAAAAAAACAAAGGGCACACAATGACTCTCCTAGTGTACAAAGTAGTACATAGGTAGGATCACCCAAAATGCAACCTCCTCTTATAATAGTTATGCAGTAAAATCCATCAACACTAGTGTACACAATAGGTCATTTAGGAGGATTCATAAACCTAGTAATATATGATGTGTTTATGGACCTTGAATAGTATTTACTAACTTGTGAGATGAGATGGAAAGCTAAGGGAATCACTGATAAAGTTATCAAAAAGTGCGAGTTAGTAGGGGAATTAGCCAAAAGATCACTTGAGTTCATATACTAAAGAGAAGTTTACTGAGCAAGTCTACAAGATGTTAAATATTGGTTTATCATAGAATTTAAGATAAATAAATACACTAGTTAGACTATATAGGACTTGAAGGAGATAAAGCAAAAGTCTAGAGAATTAGTCTATGACTATGACCATAGATTCTCTTATTGATGAATAATGTAGAATTTGATTTAACATACAAAGATAAAGCTTTATGTTTCATTGAATGACTACACTCTAAAATTAGGTTGGCCACTATGCAAACTCAATATGATACAAATGTATATGCTATAGCTACTACCCTTCGAGTAGAGAAAATTAAAGACTATGGTGAATCTCTTCTTGTTAATTCCAAGATTAAAAATACACTACAAGATTTTATGAAGAGAATGAAATAATACCATGAGACAAATAAACTTAAATTAAATATCTAGTGTATGGAGTATGGAAAGGAAGGACATCATAGGAATGATTTTCCTAATATCAAGACAAAATTTTGTGAAATCTATCAAGTAGTGGGGTATGCAACAATGCAATATCACCTTATGAAACAATATGTCAATAATCCATAGAATCTATATTGAAATTTTTTTAATCCAAACACATCATAATGAAAATAACTATAGATATTTATAGGATATCAAGGAAAGCATCACCAAAAACATATTTTCAATCACTACATAATAAATGACCTTAAGGAAGCAGATGATTCCAAACCTAGATTTTGATAAAGGATGTGTGACCCAAATAGGTCTACAATGGATTCTTAGTTCACCACAATACTAGCCTCAAGGTCTAGCTAGTTGGACCCCTCCTTCATCAAGTTAGACACCACCATCTCTACAGTACCAATATGTAGCACCCTAGAACTTAACCATGATGCAACAATAAAAAATGATTTATACCCCACTAAATGTGCAACAACAATTCAAAATTGGTGATAATACTCATCATCATTAGCATTAGATTATTGCATAATAATGAGAGTATAGAGGAGGATATGATTCCAATAGAGGAGGAGCTAGGGGGATACAAAGGAGGTTACCAAGGTGGTAGAGGCAATAACTATCAATGACCTCCTTTTTAATATTATCTATGTGTATAATACAATCATGCATAATGTAATTGCCCAATGAATCCCCAAAGGTAGTCTTATTATGCATACTAAAAAATATATGACCAAAAAGACATAGAATATTATCCTATCTTGAAGAAGCAAATAAAGGACAACACCATTTGAAATGTGAATATGGTAAGTGTGCAACCTATGAAGGATGAATTGTTGAATGCTATGACATGACAATAACGTGTAGAAAAATGTTTGCCTCTACTTCAAATACCCTAGGATCAAGAAATCCAAAAATAAAAATAGGATAAATACCTAGACCTAAAGATATAAAAGGGGCTCATGTATTAAGTTGTGTAGATGTTGAAAATGTACATCATGACACTACTAAAGGAGATGTTGTAGCAATACATGCTCAAATGTATGGCTAAATCATGCACATTATACATTAGGATAGAGTTATCACTATGTGCAAAAATATTCTAAAACTTTTAAGCACATTACGCAATGAGACAGTTTACAAAATATCACAAACTTGTTACATAATCTACTAGAGTGTCCACATCATAGATAATAAAAGATAAAAAATTTGGTCTAGTATGTTATAAAAAATAACCCTAGGATGTAGATGCATGAATCGACATTGAGGTTGTAGGTTATGATATTCCAAATACTGTCTTTGATTTTGGTATCATAGTCAACATAATTCCTAGGTCTACATAGGAGGCTATTAGATGATCTATTCTGAGTTACAACCTAGTCACTTTAAGCTTAGCTGATTATGGAAGAGTTGAGCCTATTGGTAGATTAGAAGATCTTGAAATCAAAGACAGAACTAACCCTATGAGGTACTTTAAATTCATCAACATGAATACAACAACAACACATTACCCTACACAAATTGGCAAGAAATGGGCATATGATGGTCTAATGACTATCAACACAGTTTAGAATCAATTAGATGTGTACCAAGGAGATAAATTTTTCATCAGTCCTTTGAATAGATTTCACAAACCATACATCATTTCGATTGAACCAAAGTCTCCATATGTCATGCAATAACCTAGATAGATGAAGGTGAATTTTGAATAAAATCTAAAAACTTTGTGTGCAACTAAGTTTAAATTTTTGTATGAGTATATGAAACCTTAAGTACAATCATTACTCATTCAAAAAATAAAGACATCAAAACAATAGAGGCCCAAAATAGTAATTACATAGCCATTGGTAACTTAGTTTGTTAAATAATATTATGTGTTGATGTCTATAAAATCCCCTACTCATTTAGAAGTTGATTTCCTATATCAAATAGATGAGTATATGCAAGACTATATAGATCCCACCAGAGAAGGCACTTTTCCATGGGAAACAACTTTGTCTATTAGTAGATACATAGATATACACCTACTTAATTATGATCGAGGTGATCATGAATTATAATTGATGAAAATGGTCTTTGTACATGAGTGATAAATTCCTATGTACTATGTAATTAAGGATATCAATGAATTCATTATACACTTACAAGTTCATGTACCTACCATTAGTTAGCAAGTTAGTGCTTAAATTATGTTTTGAAGGGAGTTGTTGTGACATGGTGGGAAATTCTTTGAAATAACTAACTCAAGTGAGATAATGCATGTGAGCTCATGATTAGTAGGTTCCAGCTACTCCAATTCATCTAAAATAATTAGCCTTTCTTTCAAGAAAGTGAGTTTCCCAAAATTCATATTCATAAATGTGCTAAAGTCTATACTAAGTAACAAGTGACACCAAAGTATTGGGTTCACATCTTCCATTATACACTTTCTCCTTTACCATCAACATGGTATATTCGTCAAGATCATAGATGGGAGACAAATAATTGGGTGAAAGTGCAAAGTGGTTTTATATAGACATTTGTTTTTGAAGATGAAAACCCTATAGTTCACAATTAACTTCATAAAATCAAATAATTATTATTCCATGGGTGCACAAAAGATTTAAGCACCACAACAGAATCCACTACATAGAAGAACACAACTTCTAATCTTAACTCAGCATTATAAAGATATAAAGGTACCAATAAAGAGGAACAATCTATTACATATCCATGCCATTGAATACAAGATGAATAAGAGGTCATTTAATTTTGTAATTCTGATGGTGATCTAGATTTAACTAATTTATTAAGACCTGAATGACTAGTAGAGCTAGTAAAAGACACTAATGCAGAACCTACTAAAGAAGACAAGATACACAACAAATAAATTCCATAATAAGAATGGAAATGAATGATACAAGAATATATTAATGAATAAAAGCACAATATTTATTGTAAACCAATGAAAAATCATTTAGCAAACATTAGAACTAAGGATGTTCCAAAATTGGTGCATATATGTGATTATTGGATAGAAGCTAAAATTTATGAAGTTATGCAACTCCTACAAGATGTCTTTCTCATTACATTTTTAGAGGTCTAAGGACTTGATACATATCTAGGTTATATTCATATTGAACATAAGGATTGAACATGACCTACAAATTAATGGCCATACAAGCTAAACCCAAACATGAATTTGAAAGTGAAGGTTGAACTCGATAGGATGTAAGATGAAAGAATAATCTATCCAATAGAAAAGGTAAATTGGGTAAGGCATATGGTATTAAATACAAATAAGATAGGGTAAATATAATTATGTGGGGATTATTTCATTATAAATTATGCCTATGTACACGATCCATTCCCAATTCCTTTCATAGATGATGTCTTAGAATCTGGCGTAGGCCATGAAGTCTATTCTTTCATAGATGGCTTTAGTGGCTATCATGAAATACCTATCATAGAAGAAGATAGAGACAAAATTAATTTTCCCATAAAATGGGGATCTTTTTCATACAAGGCCAAGTATTTTGGCCTTAAGAATTCACCCACAGTGTTCTCTCACATAGTGGTGACTTCATTCATGACTTCTTGGATGTCTACCTTGACAATTGGGTACTCTTTTCATTGTTAAAAAAACATTTGTATAAGTTTTTCCTAATTTTATAATAATGTTGAGATTTATGCATTATACTAAATTTAAATAAATGTCTCTTATTTAAAACTTTAAGTATCTTGTTGGCCATATAGTATGCAGTGAAAGCATTTTGGTCGAACAAGCCAAAATTGTAGTTATTTTGAGTATGCCTCCACTAGTAAGTTTCATGGAAGTATGATATTTTTTGGGATATACAAGATATTATTAAAAGTTTATCAAAGGATATTTATCTATTTCATCTCCGTTGGAATCCTTACAAAGCAAAAATATGAAGTTTGCCTAGACTTCAAAGTGCCAAACAACCTTCTTCAAGCTAAAAAATATATTAGTTACTGTGCCCATCCTCATATTTCTAGACTGTAACAAGCCATTTCATTTTAATGTGGATGATTTGGGTATTGTATTTGGTGTTGTGATTGTGCAACCAAGATATGGTGTACTTTACTATTAATTCATGTGGATGATCATCAAACCCTATGAAACTTGTTAACAAGATGATGCTAGGAGGATGTATCTCTTGATGGTTGATGTTATTTCAGGAGTTCTAATTTTGCATTAATGTAAAACCAAGAAAAGATAACATGGGGCCAGATCATATCAGCCACATTCTTAATGGTGAATAAATAGAATAATTAAAATAAGACTCCCCTAATAATCACCTCTTTCATGTTTTTACGATTCTTAAAAATTTCAAAGTAATTGCCAACTTCCTCAAATAAGGAATCTTCCATGTGCACTATTAGGAACATGACAAAAAGTAGTTTATTACTAGAACTTTACCATACACCATCATCAATGGGATCCTATATCACTTGAGGAAGGATGAAGTTTTTCACATGGCTGTTTTAGAACATGAATGACCTTGACTCTTACAAGAGGGAAATCAAGGATTCATAGGAGGACATTTTGTGAGATAATCTACTGCTAATAAGCTATTATAGAGAAAGTTATGGTGGCCCAATCTCTTTTAGGATGAATATAGAGTAGCAAAACACTATGATGTCTACCAATACATGGTTAAACCACTAAAAAAATAAATAAATTCCTTTTCAACCTCTGTTAGCTAAGCATCCTTTTGAATAATGGGGTATTAATTTTGTTAGACCTATCAATCCACCAAGAAAACATAGTAAATCAAGGTATATCATCACTATGACTAATTATTTTTAAAATTGGGTTAAATATGTTGTGACATATAGCTGTGGTGTGAAGGATGAAACATAGTTTATTTATGAGAAAGTTATTACAAGGTTCAAATTCCCTATAAATCTCATTAATGATTAAGGAACACACTTTATAAACAACACCATCAAGGCTCTGACTAAAGAATTTATGATTCCTCATAAAAAACACTGCATACCATCCACAAGCCAATGGTTAAGCTAAATCTTCCATTAAAGTGATAGGTAAAATGCTGAGAAAGATCTACAATGTCAAGAGGGATGACTGGGAAGATCACATTCCTATGATTTTGTGAGCATATCATATGCACTATAAGAGATCCACAAGTTTTATGCCTTTCCAATTAGTGTATGGACATGAATTAGTTATGATAATGGAATACTTAGTACCCAATATATACATTGCCATGGTCATGTGACTAGGGGATCATGAATCTCTAACTAATAGACTACTTGAATTGAATAAGATGGACGAGTATAGACATAGAGCAACATGGATGTAAGAAGTTCACAAGTAGTTTTAAAAATCATGACATGATAAGAATTTGTACCAAAAATAATTTCATAAATATCAACCAATCTTATTATATGATAGTCATTTTAGAACATTCTCGAGCATGTTACAGATTTGATGGAAAGAGCCCTATATTATACATGAACTAACAAAACAAAGAACCATGGTTTTAATATGTCTTTAAGAAACTATTTTACTAGGGTGGGTAAATGGCTATAGGCTTAAGCCCTATGGCCAATAGTTAAATTGATGTCATTATGCTAAGTGAGTGGGTATTGAGTACCACCAATTATATTATAATTTCCCAATTTTGCATGCTTTTGTGTGTTTATTTTTCTATTTGTGTTTGTAGAGATCTCTTCACTATCAGTTAAGAACGAAGATAACAAACATAGAATATCTCCACCATACAGGATCTCCACCATATAATGGTCATCCACCAGAATTAAATGCCATATCTAAGGTTTAATTGATGTAAATATTCAACAAATCAATGGCCCATCAACATCATCTATTTGTACCCCTATATAGACAACAAAGAGCATAACAGTGTAACTCTACACATGTGCCAATGATTAAATACCTTAATTGCTAGATTAAATAAATATTTACCACATCTATCATTGCAATCATGATGAGTGGATAAATAATCATGACATTCATGAAAAATATGAGAGGCTCTAAATCTATAAATTTTAAGTTCAAAGACCCAAGTTGGCATTTCATCCTTGTGTATATTTTTCATGATCTATAATTGCAAAGATTTGAGCTAGTTTTATTTTCTAGAGAGTAGATAACATTCTAATTCCATCATTTTAGCAGACATGGATACTTTGAAGTTCATTTGGGGTTTGACAAAGACAAAAAAGAGGAAATGGGTGTCAACATGGCTCTCAAACAAATAAATTTCAATGATCCAAATCCCTTCAACTTCCTCTAACAAGTAGAATAAAAAGTATTTCATCCAGACCCTATTGATGCTATGCAACCACTTGCCCTCATAATCCCCCATCAATTCCATAACATAAACATTGAGTGTTTGATATGAATGCCTAACTTTGGTGACCTGGGGGAGATCATATAAGTTTCACTTGGTTGATATAATGATGGAAACATATATCTTGGCCCAAACATCACCATCATAATCAACACATAAGCCATGGCCCAAGATTTGGGCATGCTTATGTAAGGAGAATCCTTGTCTCCATATAAGATGAGAATTCCCCCCATTATCTAATAATTTTGAGATTTGTATGTTTGGAGAAATAGAGGGATTCTAACTAAATAAATCTTAGGTGATCTAGTGCACATCCTAGTGGAGTTAATTATAAGAAGATTCTGGTAGACAACCAAGTCTATGAAACAAATACTAAAAGGGGTCATTGAAATCACCCACTGGATGATCCATAGAAATGACTAATTCAATTAGCTAGAGTAATTAATATAGGAGATACTCACCAATAGTGAGAAGTGTCACACCTCTCCATGGTAGACCCTTCAATACCAGTTCCTCATCTTCCTACTCTACTTCACATAGTGGATGTCTCCAGAGGGAGAAGTGCACCCTAAAATAGATTATTGGTTGATAAAATAATTTCATAATCTCATCTAGACATAAGAACGTGGATCCTTATCACATGAGGGAAAATTCAAATCATGGTGGTAGGATTTTTAAAGATAATTACAACACATCCACATGTGTCACTATATATCATGCAATATTTGGGCTAGCACGTAGCTATCACCTTGTTACCCAAGGGTTTGTTCATCAACATTAATGAGTTGATATGGTCTACCTTCACATTTATCCCATTCTTTATCACAATGGACATGATTCAAGTCAAATTTGTTGGATAGAAAACATTTATAGTTAGGCATGTGACTCCACTATAGGCCATACCACCTGACTTAACCATCATTATAGTGTAAAAACTAGAGGAAGATACCAACTCATAACAATAAAAGGGAAAGCATAAAATTCTTTTAGAACATCATTCAACATCCCTTTCTATAAAGTGCAAGAAATGTATCATAGCAACCTGGATGGATGATCCAAAGTTACCTCATATTGTATGCTTGTGTGACCTTCTACAAATGGGAATAAATGAATAGGAATTATACTAGGTCATAATGGTAGACATGGATAGGTTTTTTATGATAAGGAAGAGGAGAAGGAATTATTCTTCTATAGGGTTATCTGCATGATTTAAATGTAGAAGTAGTTTCCCCCAAAACTATGGGTGGACCTTCCATGTTTCCCACCATCCATTATTGTTGACATCATTTGAGAAGAAATGGAGAAACTATTACATTAAATTGACTTTTGTCATCCACAATCTACTCCTAATTTTTCCATTGAAGACATATTTTCACCCGTTCCATAAAGTCCACCAGAATCACTTGTGCAAAGACCTTGAACAAGGTATGAAGTCAGGGTATCCTCTACACTTAAAGAGCACACTTTTGATGACTAATTTCTATGCAATAAGCATAACTTACGCATGCCTCTACTTCACCACCATAAAAGTGTATACTAGTCATGATCAAGTAAAAGAAGACACAATTTTCCAACTTTGAAGTTTGACCAAGTGATTCACCACCATCACTACAAGCCTTAGGGATTGAATATCTCACATCTAAGTAACCCAATGCAAATAAAAATAGGACTCAAGGGAAGAATCATCTCACACAACATAATGATGAGTGAGGAAGGAGGAAAAGAATTGATATAAGAAATAAGTGTAACAACAACAAGCCACTCAACAAGTTGAAGAAGCCAAGGCCACACAAAAGTCCAAGGACATAGAGGATGATAGACAAAAGGCCATGGATGTGTCCAAAAAGGATTAGGAAGTGTATGATCAAGCTAGAAAGCACAAAAGGAGTAGGTGAAGAAGGAAAAAGAAGCTAATATTACTACCAAAGTGAAGGTAGATGAAGAATATAAACATAAACAAAATGCAATGGCATAAGCACAATAGGCCATAGAAGCTACAAATCACATGAAATAAAAAGCAGAAGAAGATGTGAAGAAAATGAGGAAAAAGATGAAGCCTTGCATCAACAACAAGCACAGGCATATGCATAATAATAAGGTAAAGCTCAAGCACAAGTGTAGACCCAAGCTACATAAGAAAATGCCAAGACTATGGCCTTAGCCAAATAGAATAAGAAAGAAGATGAAAAATGGGTGCAAAAGTTGAAGGCTAGGGAGGACCAAGCCAAGATCCAAGTTGTGTAGGAAGAAATAAAGAAGAAAAAGGAGAAGGAGGAAGCAAAAATAAATCAAGCTAAAGACACTACATAGTAACTCAAGTTGGTAGTATAGGCCACAACATAGTATCAACAAGCACCTGAGTAGCCTCAAGCACAAGTAGAGCAACCAACACAACAAGAAGCATTAGTTTCAGCTCTAACAAGTCCTCATCTTTAATGACTACCATTATGAGGCATATAGATCTCGGATGTCATAATAGTTGGTACTTGATTCACCACTTTCTCACTCCCACTTACCACAATTCCATGACCATACCTTGCATCAAATGATAACACATTGGATACACTCTCTATCAAGTAAGAAGCCTCATTAGATGTCTCCAAGATTCCAATAATTAAATAATTAGAGGGTGGATTAGTTTTATATAAATTAATTATATAGAAGGCCACTTCCTTAGAGCTAGATTTGAGTCAATATAAGGTAGATAACATGGATTTGAAGTCTCACATTCATGAAGCTATGAATATGATCTAGGATACCTACCCAAAGTTGGTCACTCAAGTAATCAGGGACCAAGTAATGTCCAATCATCGTAGGCTCAAGACATTGGTCTCTAAGCTTACTAAGGACTAGTGTATAGACCAAAAACTCTAAGTAATTAGTACATTAGGATAGAACATGAATATTGTGGTAACCACATTGATTACCTTGCTAAAGGAGTACTAGATCATGCTAGACATTATAGCACTCCAAGAAAATAGGTCAGACAAAATTTGTTGGATTGGAAGTAGCACCTCAATGACTCTCTAGCTAGTTCTAGCACAAAATTCACCATAATTTTAGCCACCAAGACAACCATGGGTAGTCACACCACTTCAATATATGATAAAAATAAATCTCTTTAGGACTTTCTAAATACACAAGATAATGGGCAAGTTAAAATTATCAACTGGTAGAGTGAGATTCTACATAGTTGATTCATAGGTCTCTGGGCCTAATGGCACATAAATAAGTTAGAGTATCTAAGTGGAGAGATCTAGATAAGGGTTAATAATACTAAGACATTTATGATCATCACTAATGACTTGGACTTGAAGCAACTTATCAGCTATCATGCACTGTTGTGTATCTTGATATGCTGATATGCATGGTCTAAGAAGTTATGATCGATTGGCATACATAAAAGATTGACCTATCTCTATTATATAATGAGGTTACCCAAATCCTCAACATTCAAATTTACAAGCCACTATTTTAACTCTATAAAGTCATCACATAATGCAAGGATGCATAGTCTAGGGCCAAAGATCTTATTGGCTAGTCATCATATGCATTAATGCCACCTTCTTCAAACTAAGTACTATGCAAGGCACAAATTTTGAAAAAATAAATAAATAATTTTGTATTGGGGATGACTATTAAGATAATTGGACCCAAGATGGTTGAAAACCCATAAAGGGCAGCCACCTAGTTATGACAACCTATCAAAAACTCAAAATGGTGGTAGGTTAGTATGCTACTTAGTTGAAAACCTAAAAGGGTGGCTAAGTAGTGTGCAAGAGGTGAAAACTAGAAAGGATTCCTTGAGTGATTATTTTAAATCTTACTGTTCTAACTAATTTGTTAGCTTCTACCCTTTATGCATAAATTTAGTTGATCATGTGATGTTGTCTTAGGATGAGACAACATTTTAATTTTGGGAAAGGGTTGGGAGAATAAATCAAATAATAAATTTACATAGGATATTATTCAGATATTTATGTGTTATGTATTTAGTTGTCAGATATATGTATATTTTTTCCTATCCTCCATGACTTGTAATAGGTTATAATATCAATAGACTCCTTTTTTGGCACCAAGTATGAGAAGAATGTGAATAGTCAGAGATTGTAAAAAACTATATATATATATATATATATATATATATATATATATATATATATATATATGTATGTATGTATGTATGTATGTATGTATGTATGTATGTATGTATGAATAATATAGTTCCACCTTCAAATAGATCAATATAGACTATTTGATTATGGTTACCTATTGTGTTTTTTATTTTTTTCCTTACATTCACTTTCATGGTTAATGTTTGGCTTATTTCTATCTAATTTACTTTGAATGCTCTATAAACATTAACAAAGTTCTAGTCATTCCTAATTCCTATCTAACACACAATAATTCATCTTTGTTATGATTCAATTTTCCCACCTTGAATATGAATTCTCTACACTATCCTATGTACTTGAGTAAAACTTAGTTATCCTCATCCTTAGCATGTTGTGATGCTTTAGGAACCTCTGCTAACAATGACTAGGCATGTGATGATATATCATGTATTTATTATGTTTTTAATATAATTCTATGGATAATGCTTACATTTGTGAGAATAAAATGTATGAAAATAATGTAATGTGATGATTATTTGTATATGAAATTTTTAATGCATCAATAGTCATTTTGTAAGTGATAACCTAGTTTTTTTGTTTACACAACATATAAATTTCAATTTTCATAAAGGAGTCAAAAAGGGAATAGGATATATGTGAGATTATAACAAATTAAAACCATAGATCAAAATTCTACAAGAAAATAAATATGAACTAATATTTATGAGCAAATGGGGAAAATGTACTTCTTGATAAACTTAAAAAACAATAAATTAGTTAGATTCCTTTAGATATAACTCTCCCTATAAAAATTGGTTAGTGGGATAAATTTACCCTTTTTAGTATAGGCACGTATGCAAGCTCTTGGGATGACTTTTAACTTGGACACTTTTGAATTTAATAGTGTTTTTCTATTTATCTCTCATTTTCTTTGTGACCCCCTAAATTTAGTCTCATGTGACTAGGAAGATACATGGGCTCATAAATAAAGGATAGATTTAGGTCAGTAAGGGAACCTCTCCCCAATGATAACTCCACACAACTAATAATATTCAAGGGCTCAACATCCAAGGTTATCAAGGGTGAGAAGTCTAAAATATGACTTTGGTTTTGCATAAGCTTATGATTTTCATAGGAATGTTTACTTTTATATTTGGAAGGCCTTTATCCCCAAATATTTTTTGGAATTAAAACTACTGAGAGGGGGGTTGAATAAATTTTCTTAAAATATTCATCTAATTTCACTTCACAATCATGAATCATTCATTTACTTGCATACATTAATCAATGCATACATGAGAATCTATAAAAGCAAACAACATAATAACATGGGATATATGTGGGAAACACTATATGGTAATAAAAAAAACTAAAAATCACTTTTAATAATAACCTATAATAAATTTATCAAACTTTTAGTGAGGCACCAACTCCACAAGGAGCACCAACCCATCACTAGTCAAGTACCAATTCAACTAGTCCTTTAGTAAGCCTCAACATGCAAGGAGGATCTAACACCCTAGGTAAAAAATAACCAAATTATATACCTTTAATATATGATCATCCTTGTACACATATTTATCACTCAATTTAATATTACCTCCTTCTTTTGTTCTTCTCACACTTCTTTCTCATATAGCCTATTAGGCCTTCTCACTCAACTAGCCCTTTCCTTGGAAAAATTAGGTCAAATGACCTTATTCAACACCTATATAAACATATTTAAATATTAATATAATATTAATCACACATATTTTATTATATTAAATCAATTTACTTATTATTCAAAACTCTATACTTTGTTTACTCACTCAATTCTCTAACTAGTCAAAATAGGCATATTAGGCCTTGTCTTTATACTTAACTCTTGATCATACCCATCTTAGTTGGAAAATAAGACTAATAAAATTTTATCATAATTTAAATATATAATTACACATGTTTCACAAGTAAAAAATTAATTAATATCTTGGTTATTAACTTTAAGTGCCAAAACCACCATTGGGCCTAATAGAGACCTGATGCAATTAGGCCTTTTCTAAGCACATGTTTCACTTAGACATCCTTGGAAAACTTTTAGCCTTGAAAAATGGATGAAAAAATTAAAATATAACTTTCATATACCCTTTATAATATCATATTATGTCCCCAACACCATTTATCTCTTTTCACTCCTTGAACCACCCAATTAGGTTTACTCACAAATAGGCCTTCTTACTGCCAAAAAGTTTGTCTAGCAAATATGATGCATAAAACCAAATTTTACACATAAATAAGAAAATAAAACATGTGGATATAATATCCATGACCTAATTTTCCACATAATTTTCATTATAATTCATCAAATAGGTAAAAAGACCCCAAATTGATCAACTTCATAAGCTTACTCAGAACTACACACAAGCCTTAAGAACATGGTCAAAATCCTTTGACTTTTCATACCTTAATAGGAGTATAATATGAGTAAATATGTGTTAAAATTAAAATATGATACATATATAATAATTTAATGGTAATTTTATCCTTAGAATCAGTGCAAAATGACTCAGTAACATCATTTTTACTCACACAAGAAAATTGCTTGTAACACCAAAAACACAGTCATAGAAACTAAGCCTTAGAACACCTATGTAAAAACTTTTGAGATATTAAAAATGTTTTAAATTAACATTAATAATCCTTATATAATATTTTAATAGACATATTTCATGGTTATATATCAATATTGGTCTTAAAAACCAATCTCATAACTTTACACAGACTTCACTGTGTTAGATAGACCATTTTGATGATACATTTTTGCTTGTGTATGAGCATAATAAACAATTATAAAAAATGGGATATTATTAATAGGTATTTAATAATTCACCCATGCATTTTTATCCATCCATATTCCTCTACAACTAATCCCTAATCTCATTCTCATTCTTGCTTGGTTTTCTCACTGTCTCCCCTATTAGGCATGTTTAGCGATAGGTCATCTTATATGACCGGTTTAGAAAATTTTAGGTCTAAAACCTGATAATTAAAATTAATTATAATAAAATAAATTATTACACATAATAATCCATCCATTTTCATTTTTTGACTCAGTCAACCCTACTAGCTACTTCAAAATTCCTAGAAATAACATGGTTCTTGTAGCTTTTGCTCATTATCAAGATAAAAAAAAACCACACGGATAAAATTTTAATATTAATTTAAATTTTAAAAACATAAAAATATTTTAAAAAAAAAAATTATGATCCATAACAAACAATAGCTTTCCTATTGGGCCATTATGAGGGTGTTATGAGGGTTTTGATTGGTTTCCCTTCTTAGCAATCGTTCATAAAGGATTGCACATAAAATTTAAAACCAATGCTAATAAAATTAATATAGATAAATTCCAAAAATTACATGAATTTATTATTATATCATTCAAATATTTCACATGCCAATGAGCACAATAAATTTCTTCTTGGGTCTGCAACACCCCATTCTATGCACATAGAGGACCTTATCACTAGTTTTCATGTTTTCTTATTCAAGAAATGATCTATATTTTTTTAAACACACCTATTCTCACACATTTTTAAATTATACCAATAGTTATTTCACCTTTTAAAATGATATTTAACCCTCATTAGGTCACTATAGGTCACTTTGTATACTAGGCCTTATACTACCAGTCATGATTGGATCATGATCATGCCTTGAAACATATTATCATAATTTTAAATACTCATCAAAATTTCATATGAACTCATATCCTGATCATACACTCTCAAAATTCATCACATAATTCTCATATTGATCACCTCAGCATGCTACCAGGCATATGCCTTCTTACTAGGTCTCCATGTGAGGCCTAAGCCTCAAGACTTGAACTTGAAACTCATATGAAGTCTTCTTTTCCTCTTGATCATGTTTAAAAAAAAAGTATACTCTCTCATTCATGTACTAACATAAATCATCAAGTTTTACTAAGATTTTTATGCAAACACCTCTTCTTAGGTTTAGACTAGGCTTCTCAAGACACCTAGTACATAATAGTAGCTTACCTTGTACCATGATCCTAACTTTGGCATGCCAAAAACCTTAGAGAAATAACTAGGTTGCCTTAAAATTCTCTTTCCTTAGAGAGACCAGAGGTTGCCTTCAAATTTTCTCTTATCATGAGACTTCTTTGATACATATTATCTCACCATGCATGACCTCAACTCTAAACTTGACAAAACTTACATTTGTCTTGACTTTAACATCAATGACAACAAAAATGCTTTAAATACAACAACAAGAATCATACCTCAATAATTTTGGGGCCATGAAACTAGTATGATATAAGGGCTCATCACTGAAGACCAATATAGTCAAGTAAATGTACCTATTTTTTATCATGTTAATGTTATAAACTATAAGTTACCATAAGAGGAGACTTTACCATGGAAAAGATTATATACTAGACTGTAGGTTAGCATTTTCTAAGTTATGCAAGAAGATGTAGGGAAAATAGATTTAGTATGATCATACAAATAATTAAATAACTAATGTAGTGTTTATTTTGAGAATTTTTTATATGGGAAAATAATTAAATATTATAATGAAATGATTTGATATGATCCATTCTAAAATTTTCACATTATGTAAAATTAACAACCAAATAATCACTAAATAAAACCCTTGACATGAAAATAACACATAAACTATGAAAACACAATGCAAATGAAGGAAATGTGGTATGAAATAACTATATATAGAAATGTTTTAAATGAAGAGATTTCATATATTCATCAAAATCCTTTCCCTCTAGAGTGCATAACCAATAATCTTCATTATTGAAGTCTTTGGTCATAGGTAAGGGCCTAATTAGTTAGATCTAAATTTCCAACCTTCTCATTTGTTTTTTTCAATCCAAATATTGAACATAAATACAAGGTATCCTACATGAATTTTGAAATCATGGATTTTATTATTTTAATTTCTACCCATATAATCAACTTAGGGAATAAGATTATTTGTAGCAGTAATATGATGTTCATCTAGAGTTTCTAATTCATTTAGTCATGCCTCTTTATACTCTTCATGATCAAGGATACCTTGGAGATAAACATGAAGGCTATGTATTTATACTTATAGGGGTAAAATATCCTTAGATCCAAGCACAAGTGAGTATGGAGTTACCCCTATGGGCATTTTTATAGTTATCATGTAAGCCCAAAGTATTGGATAGATATGTAAGTGCCAATCTCGTTTATAATCTCTGACAGTTTTGACCAATATTGAATTCATGGGTTTTTTAGTGTCCTTGGCCTATCCATTGGGTTGAAATTAATACAAATATGTTGAGTGGTGTGATATAAAAAATTTCTTGCATAGCTCATGAATCTAAGGATTTTTGAAAGGAGACCTATTTTTAGTAATAATGACCTGTGGGACCCTAAATCAATAAATGATTTGGTTTAAAATAAATTTTAAAATGACTAAAACAATAATAATTATTAATTACATAGCTTATGCCTACTTAATAAAATACTTAGTGGTTGTGATAAGTAATTATGAACATTTGAATAAATAGGGGAGAGATTTCCTACTAGATCTATGCCCCAAGTGGAAAAGGGCCATGTCATGATTATGGGTTGTAATTACTTAGTGGGAATATCTATTTCATGTGAAAAGTGTTGAAATTTCTTTCATTTTTGCACATAATTTATATAATCATGGCCTAATGTAGGCTAAAAATATCCCATCCTATGTATTTTATGAGTAGTCACATAGCCACCAAAGTGTCCACCAAAAACACCACTATGACAATGAAAGAGGACCCTTTCTGAATGCTCTTAGTCAACACATTTGTGTAACATGTCGTACAAGGATTTATGATAAATAAATGTGTCTAAAATAAAATAATTAGACATGATACAAAGGCACCATTTATGTTATGAATTGACACCCTAAAAATAAGTATGGTTGATTATGTGGTTAATGATATCCACATACCAAGGAGAGGAACTAATAGTAAGTTTATCTACATAGAAGATTAATTCATCAATAAAGTTAGCATCAACAAGATCTCTAACTTCCAAGGTAGAATTAACCAATAATTAAAAAATGATATATCCCTTAACATATTTTTGGTTGATGTAAGTTAACTCAAACTTATTTAGGAGTGTGATGAAACATCAAGCTTTCCTAGAGAGGGAAAGTTGGGTTAGAAAAGTATGCAAGGCTTGAGATCTCATGATAACTCTCATTTCATGATTAATCATATAATGTCGTAACCATTTGGTTGTAAAAACTATAGCTAAGAATTGATTTTTTACTTTAGTTTATCATGTCTCATAATTTATGAGGGTGTGACTAATGAAATAAATGGCAGGTTATTTACCATCATCATCTTCTTGGGATAATATGTAAATGAGGGAAAACCTTAGTTTCCCTAATATAAAGTATCAATGGAATCTATCTTATGTGTCATAAGTGTGGGGGAGATATGAGGAAAAAAATTAATTTTTTTAATGCCTTGTGATAACCATTTATCCAAGTTATGCCACTTATATTCTTAATCAAGTTAATAATTAGATGGACTGCATATGAGAGATTATAAATTAACTATCGAATATCTCCCAAATTTCCTAGGAATGTTTTTATTCTTGATTCATTTATAGGGGGAATTTCCATGATTGCATGAAGCTTGGTAGGGTCAATATCAATCCCACACTAAGAGATTATATACCCTAGGATTTTTTTCTTGTGACTCCAAACACACATTTTTTTGGGTTAAGAGTAACAACATATTCAATCAAGCATGTTAAGATGGTGCATAACACCTCTAGGTGAATAATTCATCGTCTTCCTTTTTATAGAATATTATCTATGTAAACCTCTACTATATTTTGAATAATATCATGGAATATATGGGCCATAGACCTCTAGTATTTTTCCCCAACATTTTTGGTACTGAAGGGCATCACAACATAAAAAATGGCCCCTAATAGTGTAGTGAATTAGGTCTTACTCTGATCTTCATCATAAATTTGAATCTAATTATATATTGAGAATCCATTCATAAGTTATAACAAATCATATCATATTGTTGTGTCAATAATGATGTTGATGGAAGGGATAGGAAAGTCATCTTTCAAACATGATTTTTTGATAACTTGAATATCTATACATATCTTAATCTTACAATTCTTCTTAAAAATGAGAATAATATTGTACATCCACTTGGAATAGTCCCCTAGCTTTATAAATATGAATTTTATAAGTTTTATAACTTTGTCTTTCACCATCAATGTAATAGGCTTGATTAGCCTAAGATATTATTTTAATGGTTTTGTGTTAGGTATCATAACAAGGTTGTGAGAAACTATTTAAATCTTGATGCCATCCATATCAATGTAAGAGAAGCTAAAATATTTTGAGAGTTTGGTGAGTAGATGTTTATGGTCTTATAATTCCTATATGGAAAGTGAAGATCTGAGCTTGATAATTCTAGGACTCTCCTTAGTCCCAATGTTAAATCAATGGATTCTTTGATGAAGGATCCATTTCCCTCATTAAACACGTCATGGGTTGGGGTAAGATGGATATCTTCACCCTTTGTATTAAAAATGTTGTGTTTATCATTGGAGGATAGGTAATACTCAACTTTGAAATAATAATCATAATATTTATCTCTAAGGGTTGATGTGGGATAACAAGTGAGGGAGAAACACCTCTTATGATAGAATGATGATAGGTCTTCCTAAGCTCACAATAACTAAATAATAACCTCATAATTCTCAGGTGAATCAATGACTAATGGGTTGTTATCTTTTCTAATATGGGTAATAGTTTGATCACTATGAATTTTGCACATAAGAGGTCCTATCCTGATTGAAACTATGAAATTAGACTATAGTATAGTGGGATGAGGGTCAAAGTGTGAATACAAATAAACCATGGAGTCAGCAAGCTAGTTTATTTCCCTAGGGTCTTCTTATATAAAAATAAAGTCAAAGTATTTAGTGATTTATACACAACTTTATAGAGTTGAATATATTCAACTTTAGTTTGATAGACCTCAAAGACTTGTTTGGAAACCAAATATGAATTAAACGCAAAAAAATAGGATATATTTACAATGTGCATTACTTAGTGTATTCCAAGCTTGAATAATGTAATCTTACCAAATGATTCATTTCATAGTTATTTATATTGGGACATGACTAATTCAAATCTGCTAAACATAATTAAGGGATCTATTACTACACAACACCAAAGGATAAAGGTATAAAGACTCTAGGAAAATGACATTATGTAATAACCCTAGTTAGGCCTATAATACATAAATAAATATGATATATTGATCACTAAAGTTTGTGGTACAAAAGAGGATAGTTAAACAAACAAAAAAAACATGCAAATATAACTCTATGCAAGTCAATGTAGGGGTAAACTAGGTAAGGAGTACAACATTCATCCTATTACTTTGTGCAATATATATCTACCAATTGAAGGAGTAAGATTTAGCAATACTTACCTTGGATTGAAATTGTCATGCCTCAATCTCTCCCTTAGCCAATGGTGATTTACAATAGGTTATTTTGGCTTTGAAAGGATCACACTATAGAAATTAACTCTAGGCTAAAAAGACTCCTTCTTTGCATCCAAGAGTTTTACACAAGACAAGATTATTTCCCTATAAGGAAAAAGTTTAAGAAATAACACCTCAAGTGTATAAATATCATAATTATCAGATATATCAATGTGAAAATGAATATTCTTCTATATTGGATTGAAGTGAAGGAGTATTCATAGACAAGGATTGACCCTAAACCCTCCCAAGAATTTAGCCAACAATATTGATTGGTTTTATTTTTTAGGTGGGAAAGATTGACATTATGTTTTTAACAATGTTGGCTGGGCCTATGTAATTTTATAACATGCACTCAATCCCTAGCAATATCGACTAGGCTAACATAATAGTAAAATGAATAAAAGGGGTGTATTCTTAGTTAGGAGATATTTAGGAAGGTGAATTTATTATAAGAGTAGATAAATGCATTTTAATTTCTTAGGGAGTTGGATAAAATTAAATTGTAGTGGTTTTAGGTAATGTTATAGGGACCAAAAATATTACAAAGTACCAAAGGTCTACCCACCACTTTCCTAGTGTAACCTTTAAGGGGTGCACTTAAAGAGATTGAAACTTGATAGGTTCCTACAATAGAGAAAGTATAAATAAATGATAAAGTTTAAAAATATTGTGTGTATATATATGTCCCACTCAAATTTCATCAAGTGTCATGCAATTGTAACATGGGATAGTGCTTGGAGAAATAACATAGCAATGCACAACATTGAGCTAATAAATTATAGTAAAAAGTGTAAAAATAAATGAAAGTAAATACTTAAAAAAAACATACCTTCACTTACCGTATTATTGTAGAATATAATTTTATTGTGACATAGATGGAAGAGGCATCCAATGTATGGGACATTAGGTGGACCTAAAAAATAAGCTAAAAATAAAAAATGAAAAAATATGGGGTAAGTATAGAAAACTCTCTACATTATCAAGATTTGATAACTTTTTATGGTTTGGAAAAAGAGCTTGTACAAACATAGTTATGAGTAAAACACATAAATTTTTGGTAAATAATTTTTATCTGGAAATTTTGTAAAATTTAAATAGAAATTGATTTTTTCGGTAAATATAAAACTAGAGCTCTGTGTGAATTAGAAGATTGACGAGAGAGACCATGGCATATAGGTGAGGAGTGTGAGGTGGAGGATGCATAGGAGTTGTTACAAGTGTGGTCCAAGTATGGGATTTACTAAATTTAATTTTTTATCATTTTTAATTGTAAAATGTTTTAGATTTTAAAAACTAGGTACTAGGGAAAATCCATGTAAGGTAATTTGCCCTAAAACATTTTTAGGGGAGAGTAGGAATTAAGATGAATAGTGGGTATGGTTCAAATAGGGTCATTAATTCTTAGGTAATTAATGACAAATGTGTGAAATTCATCATAATAAATGAATAAAATCAGCCTAGTCAATGTAGCTATAAATTAATATGTTAATAATAGTGTCCAATTACATCATATCAAGCTGATCTAGTTAGTTAGTAGTTGGTTGATTGTGTGCATATGGGCTGATCTAATCTAATAGTGTAGAGGTGGCTAACCACACCCTGTCTAATTTAGTAATGTATGTATATGGCCAATGTAGTTTAAATAAATGGCCAACTTTGTAAGGAGTGGTTGATGTAGTAGGATTATTTGGCTGATTATGTATCGAGTGATCAATGCAGTTACATTAGCGGGCCAATTTCATATAAAGTAGTCAATTTAATTTGATTTAAATAGTGGGTAACATAGTTAGATATAAGGATGACTTAGTATAACTTATATTCTTGGCTTACATAGTTAGTTATGTGGTTTATATAGTATAAAGTGTTGATAAAATGATAGAATAGGTTGATGAAGTAGTTAGTTTTGATGTAAATGCATGTATTTCTAACTTTTATAATGTAATTTGATGACTATATGATATTGAGGATTGATTCATGCTTTGTTGTTTGATATTTTATAGAGACAATGGAAACTCTAGAAATTGGTGGATGTATTTTGGCTACCAAACTTGTTGGTTTGACAAATGATGATTATGCATGGTTGATGGCAGTGGGATTTGGAGTTATTATGTAGATGTGTCATATTAATTTTAGTGTTGACTTATTCACCATGTATTTAGGGACATGGGAGTAGCTAACCAACACTTTTAGGTGGGTGGTGGATAGGGATACCATTGAGGTAGGTATTACCCTATATTATCTATATGCAATCTTAGGACTTCCTACTATAGGTATCCCCATTATTTTTTATACTCCTAAGATGGATCTTGAAAGATAAGCCTTAGCCTTATGGGTGATTGAATCATAGATATATTTTTGTGTTTTACTATTTTGTTTGTTTGATGTCTATGTTTTATCTATTCTAGATATTTAGAAGGCTATTATTGGCCTTGTGATAACTCATGTGATTTTTTCAAGTTAGATGGGAAGGTGCCACTATATGTGGTGGATTTGTGTTGATTAATATTGTAGTAGGTTACTATGTATGACCTGGGGTTAGTGATCTAGGTGCAATTGGTGCATGATATATATAACATTCTATCATGAGGGTACATGACTATAGGCCATATGATTTTATTGAGTAGTTAGATTTATGAGAGGTTTCCTACGTATCATCATGTGGGGTTACCCCATGTGATATATGATAGTTTACCTCATGTTCTGAGATGGAGGTGTGACCATGTGTTAAAGGTTGTACCTCATGTCCCAACATTATAAATTATCACTCGAGATATTTTTGGTAGTTGTATGTAGGTATTGCAACTAGTTGGCCTTCTTTTCCAAGTGTATTTTAGTTTTTAAGTTATGTTTGTATCATAGGTCATTATACATGGTGGGTGGAGCCACATCTTATTATTCATTTACCATGTCATTTTAGCTTACCACCTATAGTAGTGCCCATAGGAGTGCCTATAGTAGTGCTTGGATATTAGGTACAACACGTGAGGGATCATAGAGGTTGTAGAGGTGTAGGAACACCTATGGATGTACATGTTTTGACCACACCAATTGAGACCTTGGGTGAGATAGTGACAAAGGTATTAGTGAGAGGTGAGATTGGTGGAGGAGGAGGAGGATGTGGATATTTTTATTATTACACCATAGTAGTCTTTGTTATTACCACCATGGAAACTATGATAGTGCACAGAAAGATAGGTACAGGTATAATAGGAGGAGTCATAAGCATAGATATTCGATCATAGATATCCTATGGTATAGCCTATGGAGAGTTAGTCCATAGTGATATATTCATAGTTGACCATATCATGCTCATGTTATCTAGCCTAATATTGTGGTACATCGAAGACATGTACTAGTGGAGGTACTTAATGGATAATATGATGGAGATATTTTTTTTGGTGACTTATGTTTTAATATGTTTTTGATGTTTACCATGTTTTGTATGGGTATATATATGTTTAGATATATGATTTTGAGATATATTTGTGGGTGTGGGTGTGTGTGAGAGAGATCTAATGCACATTTGGTTTATGTTGTATAGATACTTCTAAGGAGGATTTTATGTGGTAAATATTAGTACAAGTAGCACATCATGATATTTTGGATGATGTGTTACTATATCATGATACTATCAATATTATTGATAATATTTTACCTTATTCCCCTGCTAATGCAAGTTAGTTTTGATTGGTCAGTAAGGTAGCATGATACCTACATATATGAGGAGATATAGTACAAGTAGAGTTTCCACTAGGTGTGGGAGATGGAGAAATATGAGCATTAAATCCACTATTTGAGGAGTGGGCCACTCATTTAAATACATATAGAGAGTTGGCATGTGTATAGGTCTAGGTGTATAATTTATAGGGACAGGTTGAGGACTTGTATACATGGACAAAGTCAATATAGCACAACATTTAGAAGGGGAGGTCTCAATGATTGATAGGTAGTGTAGCTTATCCACCAGATAGGCAGGGTGGACCACAACTATAGATTTGATATTATATTATGCTTATATAATTTTGTTGTATTATATCAAACATTGGATCCATTGATATATATAGGTCTATATTTGGTTTTATGACTCGTGGATGTTATGGATTTATGTTTTTTGTTTTTAGCACATGTGTTTAATTTATATATATGCTATGAGAAAATTATGATGTATTTTTATTGTTTTCTATAAATTTTGAATAACTTCATGGTTAAAAATAATGATAAAATACTATAAAATATAAAAATGTAAAGTAAAATATATTAAATATCATGGAAAAATAAAATTCAAAACACACTAAATCATGTTGGGAAGCATGTAAAACTTTAATAAAGGATGTAAAAAATACTAATTCAATTTAAAAAGCATGTAAAAAATAAATAAATGAAATAAATGAGATGTAAAACACACTAAATCAAGCTAATAAGTGTGTAGAACATGATTAAAGGACAATAATGGAATAAAATGTAAATCACACTAAATCATGTTGGGAAGTGTGTAATACATGAACTAATTTAACTTAAATAAATAAATTAAAGGTAAAAAACATTAAATCTAGTTGGGAAACCTATAAAACATAAAATCATTGATTTCAAAATGTGAGATACAAGTGAAACTAGTAAGTGAAATGACAAGTAGAGAATTTAAGATTTTGTGTTTTTCAGTTGTTTAGAAATAGTATAGCTATTTTATGATTGAACATAGTATGAATATTGAGATAATTTTTGATAAAATCCTGGTCTTATTAAAGGTATTACATTACAACTCACAAACGGTAAACCAATGAGGTATATGATAATAATGGGAAATACTTATGGAGGGTAAGGAAATGTTTGTGAGGAATGTTTGGTCTTATCCAAGGTCTAAGATTGCAACTCACAAAAGGAGAACCAAATGGGTATGATTATCTAACAAAAAATATTCATCAAGGATGAATATTAATAATGTAATGAAAGAGGGAATGGAAGAACTATGATATAGGTGTTTGTAATAAACCTTAGTAGGCATGAGACATACTAATTAAATAGGTAGGTTATAAGAATTTATTAGATGCTAAATTCAAAATATATTTGTTTTTAATAAATAAAATAATAATAGGTGAATAAATGTAGTACTAAGATCATCTCATGAAGGTTATATATAATGAAATTAAAATGGTCCTACCTTCCCACAATGTGTTTCCCATTCCTTGGGACCCCTTATAGATTCATTGGTCTATTGTGAAGATTGGGTACTTGCATGAGAAATAAGGTAGCATGATAGATAAGTTAGAGACCTCCTATCCTATTCTACTAGCCTATCACACCCCAATTGACCTAAACTCTATCACGAGGCTAACTATGGAGTTTGAACTTTTACTAGAAATAGGAAATGTGCTAAGATATGAAACATGTCTTTTGGTGTGATTTTGAATTTTGAATGTTTATTTTTGACTTTTTATCATTACCTTTTTATTTAATGATTCTTATTTTAAATTTTTATGGATTTTTATATTCCACATCCATAGATATTAAAAATAACCAAACATGAGAAATAAAATTGATAAACACAGATAAGCTTTAGGCTTTGGTTACAGGATACAAAATTCCTAGAGATTTTTTTAGCTTGTTAAATAATTATGATTGACCATAAACAAATATGAAATATCAATACTAACCATATGTTTTATTAATATGAATTTAAAATAATGGGGGAAATAGAGATCGAATAGGTCTGTGTATGTAGTGATACAATGGTAAATATGTTTACTAACTGATCATATGGTAAATATAGGATATTAAAGGGGTGTGGGTTTAAAACCCTATCATAATAATAACTATTTTATTCAAATAAATGACATAAAAATAATACAAATAAATAATCCTAAATAAAAATAGGGAAAATGAAACTAATCCATGAAACATTTCCAAGTGATAACAAAACATAAGATCAATATATGGTCATAAATAAAATCCAAATCATATGAAATTGAAATAAATGATGTGATAAAAAACCATGATGTGTTCACAAGTACTAATAAATTTTGTGAAAAACATTATCCATAACATTCAATACATCCTTATGTAATTTTACTCTGACTTTAATGAAAATGTCATCAATATTTATAGAGAGTCATGAAAAGACTTCCCATCACATTATCTCATTTAAGAAAGTGGGTATGATAGAATAATAATTATGCTCATAGGGTACTTCCTATGAGGGTTAATCAATGTAAGGAAATGGTGTTGATATATGCTGAATATCTTAAGAACTATGAGTAAATGTGAACTAAGAATAAGGTTGAGCCTTTGTCCATTAATGTCTTAAAGTATGTGATTGAACTGGTGATAGCATTAGCTATGGAAAATCATGAAAATGTTATTATAATACCTTACATCTATCTTTATGATGTGTAGTACACTGATGCTAATGATATTAAACATCCCCATATTTAGAGATATATTCCATAAATATCTTAGTAGGATGTAGTTTTTTCTCTATAGATTGTGCCTTATCTGATGAAGTGTATCAATGTACTATTGAACTTATCATCAATGAGTATAATAATGTGTGTGTGTCATGAAAGCAACAAGTATGTCTAGGATAAAACTATTAAGGTAAATTATGTGTATTATAATTAGAGCTTGAGACTTATTACTATTGATGTGCATGGCAATCCTTGGCCCAATGACCAGTAAATCTATAGATCTCAAAATATGGCTCATCTACCAATGATGTCAATAGAGGTTCAAACTTAGGAAAAATTAATATTCCATCACCAAAGGAGGAAAACTTGAAATAAGAACAAGATTAGGTTGGGATGCATTAAGAGATGAGCCCAAAGTGGGTTGGTGTAGTGTAGCTGACATCTCTATAGAAAGTAATCTAGAAGGATCTAAGTATCTATCAAAATAAAAAGGTCCTATCATAGCATGATCAAGAATCATAATCTAAATAGGCTCTATAGTGATGGGAGTAGTAGTAGTAGTGTGTATTTGTGTGTGCACTCCATCTCTGACCTATGAACATGAGATGAAAAATAAATAATATTAGATACTATAGAAGGAGAAAGAACTAAATGAATATAACTAAGAGAATGTTATAAATAAGAATGATATCTAAGTATCTCTGCATTTTTAGATTGAAAAAAAAAACTAAAAAGGGATAATCTAAATAAATCCATCATTGTAATAAGGAGTGTGAATATCAATAGTACATGTCAATGATTTTATTGGTAAAAGAGGCATGGTGAATGGAGTGTTTAGTTTTTGTTAGAGTGACAAGAATTTTATCTAATTGTTTTTTGAGACTGAGGTCGAGAGAAGGAGGTGATTTAGTTATTATGTGAGGATAGATCAAAAGTTTTAATTTTCAAACTGGTCTCATTTGGTTCATCATCATCTAAATCTATGAGATTTGGTGTTATGTTATCTATTAATTCAAGGTTACCATTATAACCTCTATTAGATTTAATTGGATAATTGAAACATTGTGATTCATGAAAAGGGTATGCTAAGTAAGGGTTTGAGGGTAGGTATTTTAAAAACACCTCATTTTTGGAATTATTCAAAATTCCAAGGATTGGTATCCTATTGAATCTTATATATAGTACATTATAGGGAAACTTAACACATTGACATTATGATGAGGTGACTTCTCTTATGCAGTGTGTCCAAGGTCAACCAAGTAAAATGTTATAAGAAAGTGGGAAGTTAAATACCATGAATATGACACACTTTTTTAGGGGGAACTATGATAAGAATCCAAACACACCCTAAATGAGGCATTTGTATTCTATCATATCATTGACATGTACTTTGAGTAGATTTGATATTACATTTAGAATATCCAAGTGTTTTAACGAAAATAAGGGAAGCCACACAAGTTCCTGAGCCTTTATCTATGAATACAAGTTTAACTTAGATATCTCTTATTTAGACACTAATGAACAATGGAGGATCATACACATGAATTAATATCTCATTAGGAATCTTTGAAGAGTTAGGGTATTCGAGTGAAAGATAATTATCTACTATTTCATCAATGTGTATAGACATTTCTTCACACTATTAAATAATGTTGTCTTGAGACCCCAATAAAGTATCTTCTTACCCCACATGTGGGGGTGAGGGATGTTCATTTCAAATAAAAGCTATATTAGGTGATTATGATGATGAGGTAAAGTTATCATGAATTATAATAAAGAGATATGAGATGGGAGATGTGAAATTTTAGCTATAGGATCCCATTCATCATATCCTATTATAATTGTGTCGAATAAAGGTGGATAGTGTTGGATTAAGTATTTTGAGGGTGTAGAGGAATTTAATTAAAATTGAAGTTGGTAAGGGGTATTCAATTAATTTTTAGTTAGTTTGGGTTGACTGATTGTATCTGATTATGTTGTCTTAGATGACATGGTTGAATAATTGATTATATCTAATGATTGAGGAATAAACACCAATGATAGAATATTTTGGGATTTTTGAATGAGGTGCCTTAGTTAGAGGATGAGTAAAATTTATATTGATAGTATGAGAGTTATTATCTAATTGTATTGTTGGATTTGATACTTATGAGTTTATTGAATTTATTGAAATTGTTTTTGATTGCTCCAATTCTATGAGATGGGATTGGTAAGAGTCTTCAATAGTATGAAACTTTAAGAAATTATTATAGTTATAATCTGGATAATGATCGATATATGACACTACTCTCTACATATTATTCATATTAACAACATTATCATCATGTATGTTAGGATCCACAAAAATTTAAAAATTATTGTTAGTGGGAGGTTGGTTAGAATTAACTTGATGATTAATAAGGGGATCTTTGTAAATAGATAAATGAGCATTTTCTTGGTTAAGGTCTTCATTTTTATTTTCAGTTTCATGAGCCTTAGATACTGATTCATAAGATTGTTGGCATGTAAATATGAACTATTCATGATCAAAATTATGTCTAAAAGGATAGTCCATAGCAAAGTTTCTTAATTGATAGTAAGTTTCATGAAAGTAGCCCCAAGTTGCATGATACCAACAAAATTTGTGTGGATCATATCAATGTTTGGTAGGGAGAGTAGGATCAATATCTCACGGTTAAATTCAAGGAATAAATTTTTGAATCTCTATTAAGGAAAGTGGTTTATGTATGTCTACATTATGTACTTGAGAAAATGTATAACTAGGATGAGAATTATTATAAATTTGTGATGAAAGAAAAGATTATATGGGATTACTAGGATAAATGACTTAAATGTTGTGTATTAAATCATAGGTATCTATAACACCACCTTTAGTTTAATGTTTATTTTTTATCATAAGCATCTGGTCCCCTTTATAGGGTGTGAAGGCTCAAATTGTCATATAAGGAAATCTTGACATTTATCTTGGTTAAAAGCTTAATCTAAATATTTTGGATAAAGATTCATCACATGATATTGTAATTTGGAGTGAAGATCATTACTGAATAAATGAAATAGATTATCATTAAACATATTATGATTATCTTTATTAGACAAATATTTCCATAATTTGATGAATACTTTTGTTATTTCATATTCTAATTTTTTGTAATTGAAAAAATGAGCTAGGTTATTTTCAAGATTGTCACTAGTTTGGAATTATTGAACCAATGTATTGACTAAGTCTTTCAAGCTAGAGATAGGATGATTTTTAATTTGATTATACCAATCTAAAGCATCACCTTAAAAAATTTTAGATAATAGCTTGGTGGGAAAAAAAAATTGAGTTTAACCCAATCCTTGTATAGGTTTCCAAAAGTCTTCAAATGTATGGTTGGATCAATGGATCCATTACAAATAACAGGGAAAACTATTCCACCTATGTAATTTTTTATAATTTGAGGAACTAGAGGTTTATTTCTTAAGTGTTTAATAGCCTTTTTAAGAAGTGGATTTTTTGGTATAAGGTTATCATGTGAAAATATAGGGGGTGTGGGGCCATTAGGGTTTTACACCCCCCATTGAGCAAGTTAAGGATGATTTTGTAAATGCATTAGCTAGTTTTACATTTACATCATTTGATTCACACTATTAGTTTGAAAAGTATCCATTTGATTTAAAGTTTAAAATAATAATTGATTAGTTTTAATTGTATTTTGACTAGTGGAAGAAGTATGGGATGAACTAGCATTATGTGAAGCATTGAGAATTTGATATGTACTAGTAGCTTGAGATGCCCTAGTATTTGTATGTATTTGAGTGTTAGTGTGGGTATTTTGAGTAGACCCATGAAAGGTCACACCTAACATGTTTTTAGCAATGGTTGGCATGGAGGATGAAAAATTCATTAAGGTGGTGTAATTCTAGTATATGAAGGCATGAAAGAGGAGAAATATGTGGTAGAAGTCATATAATGACTTGCCCCAATCTTGTAACAAAGATAGGTGAAAGTGAATGAGGTTATTCAATATGAGGTCCCATCATGAGGTTATAAGTTATTGTGGGATCCTTACCCTAATGTTGAAGGTTTTTATTTGATGAATAGGATCATTTTAATCATATAATCAAAATAACTTTCATCTTATACCATTTGTAGTAATATAATATTAAGATAGGTAGAATAAGGAGGAGTCCCATAATTGGTGGTTCTAGTAGTAACATGGATATTGCTAAGATCAAGATTATCTACCACATGATATGTTAGATGTGTATTAGAGGCTTTATGAATATTAGTATGACTCATAATGTTACTTTTATTTCTCTATGAAACTTCATCAAATATATGTTACATGATGAAAAACTTATCTAGACACTTACTAGGGAAATGAAAATCTTGAACTTAAAAAAATGAATGAAATCAAGTTGGTCAATCTAGTTAAAATAATAAGGTAATAGAAAAAATATATATATTAACTAGGTTGAGCTGGTCAATCTAGTTGGAAAATTACAAAAATATAAGTGTTTTTTAGACTAACTAGGTCAAGTCGGTTTATCTAGTTAGATAAGTAGGAAAATAAAATAGTTTGTAAATAGACTAGGTCAAGATAGTTGATCTAGTTAGAAAGATATGATGAAAGGAAAAACCTATTAGATCAATATAGTTGATCTAGTTTTATAGTCTAGAAAAAAATTAAAATACCTTAAGGCTAGATTATTTAGTTTTAAATATAGAAATAAAGTTAAACACACAGTTAACTAGATCAAACTCGTCAATATAGTTGAAATACATAACATAGAACTTGTATCAATTTTGGCAAGTATAGTTTATAATACAAAATATAATGAAAAATAGTAGGAAACAATAATATAATTTAGATTTTGATTAATTATATAAAAATAATATCATGAATTTGTACCAAAGGTTATGTTTGATAATGTAAGATTCTAAAGATATTGGTTTGTCAATCATTTAATGTTAGCACAATATTTTAGAGCACTAACTATGGAGGAAGTACCATTATCATAACCCATTAAACATAATTTAAAAGGTAAATTAGAATTACTTATTATTTCTAACTGATAATAGATGCACCATAGAATCAAACTGATGGTTGGATTTCTAAGCTTCAATACTAAGATAAATCCTAGGCATTTCCAAAATATTGTGAGGTATGTGGAAACTAAATACCATGTTTAGATATATATTATGGTTATGAGTGTTGTATCATGCCCCTCATGCCATGATATATATAAATTATAGAAAGGATTGTAATAAAATATCACATAGCCATTCATGATAGTAGTTACGTAGTTTTAAAATTATTGGTACACAATTTCTAGGGAAAGCCAAGAAAGATGAAAATAAAGACAAAAATTTTTTTTGTCAAAAACTAAGTTGTGATTTTTGAAATCAAATAATAAATTATCCAAATAAAAATTAAAGTGATTATAATTACTATGAAAATAGAGTTTAATTTCTTTTACTTGTGATATAAATTTGAAACATATTGAAAAAGATCGAGCAGGTTGATCTAGTTGGGTAATAAATACATATTGGAGTCAAGTTTTTCAACTTAGTATGTTGTAAAAATAGTCCTAAACAAATAAACTTGACTAGGCTAACATAGTTTGATGGAAAAAATCAAACACAAAACTAGATTGAGCCTATAGATTTATTTGACTATGTGGGCATAATTTTACAAAACTAAGAAACTGAGAAAACCATTATAGAATTTGAATTTTTAACTAAAAGGTAAGAAATTAAATTTTCTTAAAATTTGATAAAATGAAAATAAAAATGTTTTTATAATGAACCTAGAGGATAGAACAAGATCAAACATGATGATTTAGTAATTTTTATGAGAATACTAAAAATTTATTTGACTAGGTTATCTAGGTGAATTTTTTATTGTGTAAAGGTAAAAAATAAAGTTATTTAATAGAATTGAGTCAATTGATCTACTCTAAATGAAAATAATAAAAGATGTGAAAATGAAACTAGATCGATCAAATCAATTTTGTTAATTGAAACTAAAATATATAAATGAACAAAATCAAGTTGGTCAATTTAATTAGGCAAATAAGTTATAATAAATGACTAGATCAATTGGTTCAATCTAGTTAGACTAAAACTAAAAACCATGCTCATAAATAATAAAACTAGATCAGTAGGATTAATAAAGTTGGAAACCTGTGCACAAAATATAGAACTAAGTTGATATGTTTGATCTAGTTGAAAACCTACACACATAATTTAAAATTGGATAGACAAACTCAATCTAATTGACTGTAATTCAAAAATTAAAAATAGTAAGGGTTATATTTATGTCAGATTTACCATAATGTATGTAACTAATTAATATGGATCTATAACTTATCTTACTTACTAGATTCCAACATTAGAGAATGTAATATTACCAAATGATTCATTACATATCTATTTATATTGAGACATGACCAATTTGGATCCACTAAACTTAACTAAGGGATCTCTTACTACACAACACCAAAGGAGAGGGTTCAAAATCCTCTAGGCAAATGACATTATGAAATAACCATATCTAGGCCTACAATACATAAAATAAATGTAATCTAGTTCTCACTAAAGCTTATGGCACAAATACAAATAGTCAAACAAATAAAACAAAACATTCAAAGATAACTCTACTCAAGTCAATGTAGAGTTAAACTAAGAAAGGAGTACAACATTCATCTTATTACTTTGTGGTCTCTCTCTCTCTCTCTCTCTCTCTCTATATATATATATATATATATATATATATATATATATATATATATATATATATAAAGTGTAAGAGTTAAGAATACTTACCTTAGATTGAACTTATCATGCCTCTATCTCTCTCTTGGCCAATGGTTGTTTGAAAGAGGTTGTTTTGGATTTGTAAGGATCACACTATATAAATCAGTTCTAGGATTAAAAAAACTCATATTTTTCATCCAAGACTTTTCCACAAGACAAGATTTTTTTCCCCCAAGGTAAAACCCTAAGCAATAACCCTTCAAATGTAGAAATGGCATAATTGTGTGTTGTAACAATGTGAAAATGAATGTTCCTATCTATTGGATTGAATTAAAGGGGGTATTTATAGCCAAATATTGACCCTAAACCCTCTAATAAATTTAAATAACAAGATCAACTGGCTCGATCTTATTAGGTAAGAAATATAGTGATTAGGCTTAAAACTATGTCAATTGGGCTGGCTAGTTTTGTAACGTGTGATCATTCCCTAATAAGATAGATTAGGATGGATGATATGATATTGATATGATTAAAATATTTAATATATTTATAAATACCTTTAAGTTAGGGCAACACCATATAATACTCCTTTAGGAAGGAATAACTCCATAATGTCTCTTCGAGGAGACAACCTCCAATATCCTCTTATAATAGAAGACTCAATGCTTACTTGATATCTTTACCATGATAATCATCTCCTATATATAGACATATATCTAACCCATGGATGGGTAACCTCCTAATCCCAATGTAGGCTAACCATTACCCAATGTACTAATTCTAAAAGTTACTCCATTATCCTAATATATTGTACCCATATAACTAACTAAGGGGATGTGTGACACATGTTAGCATCTACATCAACCCATATACATTAATATATCATATCCCTAGGTACATAGCATTACTTCCCTCCTTGACATGTTTCATCCCCAAAACATAATAAGAAACCAAATAATGAGTGTGCTTCAAATCATTGCACACTTGTCTCCAATCTCAATCATCTAGCCATCCATATGTGATCTTGGCAGGTGATAGCTCTCCAAGCTTGTTTCTAAATTCATTTGTGCTCCTCTGATTTCATTCATGATCACAATTATATTGCTTTGGTTTCGAAGCATAATTATTCCTCTTTTTATTCCATGTACCATATTCTGTTGTGATACTCTGATTCCAACCATGACCATAGTAGGTATTCTTCCATGCATAGTCATAGTTATTTCCCCATTCATTCCATGTGCCATAGTATTTTATTTTGGATTCCATGCATATCCATAATGATTGGAAATTTTATTTCCTATATAGACAAAATGATTGTTGCTATGACACTTCCTCACTTGGTTCCATGATTCTTTCCTCTCATAATGATGTGGGTGTCTATATACCTCAACTTTTTCCAATATTTTGACATTATCCACCTTTTCTTCTACCTCTTCCACCTTTTCCATTTTTGTCTCTTTAGTAGATGAAGTGTTCATTTCTAGTTGTAGTGTGTCTTTATCTATATCATCTAAATCCTTATCATGCTCTTCATCACCTATTTCAATCTCATCCTCATGATCTACCTGGATTGTTATTGGTGCCTTTTTCACTATGATATCTTGTAAAGTGATCTTCTTTCTCCTATACTAAAACTTCATGAAATTTTTTTGAACATTAATATTCATTGTTCCCAAAGTCTCTAACCATGGATATCCAAGAACTATATCCATATTATCCATATCCAAAACATAAAAATATGAATGCAAAACATATTTTTCCATAATGAGCTTCAAATCTTCAAACATTGAAATATTATTACCATCTACTTGAACTTCATTGATATTATTTGATTGAAGATGTATATTCTTAGCCACATTCATGTTAATGAATTTATACTTGTTGGTATGGTTTATGGACATAACCACCTTATTGTTTTGAATGCATCCATGAAATAGAAAAATTGACTCGGATTTCTTTAGAGCCAAATTATTAGAACCCTTCTTCTTCTTCTTCTTCTTCTTCTTCTTCTTCTTCTTCTTCTTCTTCTTCTTTATCATCATTATTTTATTCCTCTTCTACATCCTCTTTTTATTTTATATCCCATCGATCTAGGAAGGTTTGTTCCATTGCTTCCCATGAAGAATATTGTTGCACAAAGCTCAAATGATTAAACCACCAATGTTGTGTAGGCCAGGACAAAGAAAGAGATAATTCTATTTTCCATAAAATAAAATAGTATTAATCTCCTTAAAAATGATCCACCATTCTCTATCATCAACATCATCTTCCCCTGAAATTTTTTGCAACTTCATGATCCATAAAAATTAGGGTTCATGAAACCCTAAAATGTCAATAACTCATACAAAACTGATCCAAAATGTCCCAAATTTTTAATGTATCTTAAACTTATGATATTGGAACCTCATTCAACATTTTGTGAAAAAATGTCACAAATTTTGACCTATAGATTGAATATACGCAAAACCATAAAATCACAACAAATAACTCAAAACAACTCCAAAAATTCTGAAATTTTTACTTTGATTTTCTTATATCGTCTTACATATCTAGTAAAAATTTTGAATAAAAATTCCATATATTTCAAAAGATATAGAAAAATTAGTATAAACCCTAAAATAGCAGTAACTCCCTCCAAACTAATAAAAAATCTCTATTTTTTTACTGACTTATTTAAAATATTCTCCATATCTAGTTTAAAAAAATTGTGGAAAAATTCACAACCAATCAAAATATATTGACGATTCAAAAAAACTAGGGTTTCACTCCACACAAATTGCCCAAATTGAAGCTCTGATACCACTTGTTATGATCTTGATATGATTCAAATATTTAATATATGTAGAAATACACTTAAGGTAGGGCAATACCATATAATACTCCTTTAGGAAGGAATAACTCCACAATGTCTCTTTGAGGGGACAACCTCTAATATCCTCTTACAATAGAAGACTTAATGCTTACTAGATATCTTTCCCATGATAATCATCTCCTATATATAGACATCTATCTAACCCATGGATGGGTAACCTCCTAATCCCAATGTAGGCCAACCATTACCCAATTTACTAATTCCACAAGTTACTCCATTATCCTAATACATTTTACCCATATAACTAACTAAGGGGATGTGTGCCACATGTCAGCATCTCCATCAACCCATAGACATTAATATATCATATCCCTAGGTACATAACAATGGCATAGTAAGAAATTTAATAAAAGGGATTTATACTAAGGAGATATTTATGAAGGTGAATCTTTTATAGGACTGGATAAATGGATTTTAATTGCTTAGGGAGTTTCACAAAAATAAATTTGATTGGTTATAGGTAATGGTCTAGGGACTAGAATATTTCAAAGCACCAAAGGTCTACACACCCATTTATTGATGCACCCTTTAAGGAATTAACTCATAGATATTGAAACTTTATAGGCTCCTACAAGAGAAAAATCATTAGTAAATGATAAAATTTAAAAAAATTGTGTGTACATGAATCAACTTAGATCCTTAAGTTCTGATTGCCCAGCCATTTTTCAATGAGCATGCTAATCAATAGTGATTCATATTCATCCCCATTATTTTTAAACTCAAAGTATATCTTGAAACCAAATGGATGGCTTGTCCCTTAGGATAAACTAGAATAAATCATGCCCCTACAACTAGATGACACTTGGCACCGTCATAGTAGAGGACCCACTGACTATGCATGGAACAAGGATTATCACTTGTAAAAATTTCTTAGTCTTCTAATATCTCAACCAGATGAATATCAAAAATATTTATTAACCCCTCATTAGGTTACTAGTTTTGATACACATAGGAGTGGTGGTTCCTACCCTGATGTGGGGTGAATGAAAGAGTTTGTGGAAAAGGTTGACTCTTGTAGTCTAATTTATGGAAAGGAAGTACTTATGGGAACTCAAAAATATTACTTATAAAATATGGATTGAGGTAATTAAGCACCTTGAGGAACTCAAAAGGATGTTTGCTATGCTTTATCTTTGGTGTGGGAAGTATGTTGACATAGTCATGATGATTTTTTGGTGTAGATAGTATGCCAACATAGTTATGATCTTATTTTAGGATGGATTTTTTAGGAATGTAATTGTGAAACTTATAGTAATGTTGATAAGATAAGTGTAATTATGTTTCCCCAATTTTATATGTGGGAAGGCCTATATGAACTCAATAGGGGATCCCCTCTTAAATAAGGGGGATGCCTTATTTTAGGAATGTGTGGATAAATGTGAGATATAATATTAATCTCTATGGTACTTATTTTTAATGTATGAATTTTATCTTTAAGTACCGACATGGATGAGGGAAAAGGAATCTTTAAATTGATGTTAAGGAACTAAAGATATAATGAAAATCACAACTCAGTGTGGGATGAAGTATAATGACTAACATCTCAAGAGGAAACAAACCCATTAGATCAAGAACTTTTGAAAACTTATATGGCACTGTCATAATGTGTTTCAAGAGCATGTTCTAAATGGGATTTTTATCACAAAAATTTTCACCCTAGGAGAAGGTTATTCAACCTTATCTAATTTGGTGAAACATGGGATTACCCATAGACCTATGGGTTTTCTATAGCATGGGTAAACATCTAAAGTGAAGGGATATCTCCCCTTGATGAATCAATTAGACTCATTTTAAATAATTTATTAATTTTAAAAGGTGATAAATATCTAAAATAAACCTAAATATAGTGGTGATGCACCAAACTTTATTGACCACTACCACACATTGTACAATACACTAAGACGTACAAGACAACATTAACATACACATATCCTAGATTGAACCTATTGCATCAATGTTTTATAGAAGGGTAAGGAATTTTAAGGCTAAGAGGGAAGACTAATTCCAATTCAAAATTCACAAAAGACCCTTGATGACACCAACTACAACCTGAAATAGAGAAACAACCACATGATGCAAGATAAATAGGACATAAACAAGGTGACATACATCTACACTTGATGAGATCAATAATTTAGAGATTTATCACTACATGTAGTCATATAATGAGGTAAAACATAATTTTTTTATTGATAAAAGGTATAAAAAATGGGTAAGGATTCACCATACCTAGGTGGAGGATATAAACTTAGTCAAAAGTGGCTCAATATATAGAGAATGTGAGAGAAGAAAGAGAAGTGTGGTAGAAGATGAGTGACAAGTGTCCATGAGAGTTACAATCAGAAAAGGATTTATGACAAAGTCTAAAAACCCTCCAAGGCCATGTTTCTCACTCATAAAGAATCACTAATCTTCCAAGTGGCATAGGAGTTACAAACTTGCTTGACACCTTGAATAGCTTCTTAGAAACTACCCTTCTTTGCATGAAAAGAGTGAAAAATGGACCTTACAACAATTCATTTTACTTTAATTTATTTTAAACAACTCATTTCACATCTTCCATGCCCTAGGAAACTCTTCTAGCCTATAATTCCATCATTCAAGTGCATAGGTGTCTTGTAACTCTCATTTCCCACACTTAGTTTGGTCCAAGTGGCCCAAAATTAAAGTGCATCTTCTTCAAATTGTCCAAACCAAATGAATGGTATAAAAATATGTTATCAGTTCTGAAACACACCATTTTTGTTCTTGGACTAATTCCCAAAAACTTGTTTTGCTCATTAAGCCTTTAATAGGCCTAGTTTCTTTGTAACCTTTTTTTGTAAATCTCGTTATGTGAGAGGTGTATATACTATATTTAAAAAATAATGGAATATTAAATTAAAAATATATTTCATTACATATCCATACCAAATTTCATCTTTAGACTCTGAGTGGAAGCCCATTTTTTTGCCTTTTTCTCTTGCCAATTAGGCCTAGAAAGTGGATTTTGGGTATAAACTCCTCATTCAAATGTGAAACCATTGGGAATTTTGTGATTAAATTTACCCATGCCAATACAAACATCAATGTAAATTTTGGGATTATAGAACATTATGCTTATATCTAAACCTTTAAATAGCCAAAAATAAGCCCTTTACAAGCCTATTTGGACTGACTTGTAAAATGGAGTTTGTTTAGTCACTTCTAGGGGTTCCTAATAATTTTTTTTGATTTTAGGAGATGAAATAAGTCACAAGGGACCTATTCCAATTATATAAAGTGTCCATCTCTCCAAAATACCTATAAAACACTAAAAATACACATAAAATAGTACATTAATGCCAATCTATACAACAGTCCATACAACTCAAGTACATGTGGATGATCCACTTGGATTATATAACAATCTCAAATATTTTTTATGAGAAAAATATGGCACTATGTATGATTTATAAGTCCATATCTATAAAGGAATCATTGTTGGGTTTAAAAACAGGTTTAAGACCTATTTGGGGTCTTAATGATTATTCATAAAGCATAACCCCTCTCTCTCCTAATGCCACAATATTTTTTTTATGGGACAAATATAATACATATAATTACCATTCAACCCCATTAATATCCTCATGAAAGGTGTGATCAAAATTTTATGACCCTCAGGTTGAATAATAAGCATTCTAAGGGGTTTGCACAAGAATTAAGTTAGTAGGTGCATTTCCTGAGCTAGGTTTGAGTTGTAATGACCTCAATGGGACATATGTAATTCATATTAAATTATTCAAATTTTTATATTTTAAAAATACTTCATAAAGTCTCTACCACATCTGAATGTCTAGACCTAGGGTTCTTGTATTAGTCTACCAGCCATACCCTAATAGATTGTGTTTCTCTATCTTCTTCATTGTCAAGTGTTTATAACTCTCATGGAATGTTTTTTAAATTAAATTATAATCTTATAAATTATTCAAGATCATCTCAACTCCAATTTACCTTATTTCACTATCCATGTTTCAACTCACTACCTATATGGCCTATCAACACAAATAGGCCTATGTTTTTAAACAGGGTCTAATTGAGTATGTTTCAGTATTTTATTTTGTTGAGGGATTGGTGAATTAATTTCACATTATATCAATCATAATTACTTAACTTTTTCACCCTAATATCTCTATACATTATCTAAACCCCTTTCAAACCAAGCAAAGCTCCTAGCAAGCCCATGTTCTTGCCTAAACTAAGTAGGCAAAGTATTTAGTGCTTTATGTTTTGATCTTGGAGAAAGTGATCCAATACTTAGATAAATTTGAGTGAATTTAATTCACTATTTATACTTCATATTTCACTTTTATAATTTAAAACAAACCCTTTGTCTTCAACTCCCCTTACACAGTTAGTTGGCTAAGACCTAGGGTGCAGTTGTAGGTATTGATTTGAGTCCTTATTCCATAAGGCTGATTATAGGAATACATTATAAATTAATTAAATATATTAATTATATATGACATTACATCTACCTCTATTTTATTCTCCATTTTCATCCACATCTTGAATTGTATATCAATACCCTCTTTACCTATAACTCATACTCAATGAGGCTTCTCCATTTCACATGACTCAACCAATCTTATCACTCCATCACCTCTAGAGACTTATACTCTTGTATAATGGAATTATGCCTAAAATAACTATATATTTATAACCATGTTTGATTCAACTTCATTTCCTTTGAATGTAGGCCAACATCTCAACCGATAGTCATGTGAGTAGATGGTTGTGTATGGTTAAACAGGGTATACCATCAGGTTATATCATTGTTGTTTGATTTTTAACCATGAAGAGACAATGTCATCACCCCCTCCTCACCTTCAAACATTATATTATATGCTTAGGTATATTTAATATACTTCAATCTTATCAAAACAAGTAACTTCTCTTATGAATTTTGGGTAGGGTTGTAGGTGCAAGGACTATATATACATTTAGGTCAGAAACCCAAAAGATATATTATTTCCCTCATGAAACATATAAAATATTTTATCTTTCCCTTAGAGGATACTCATATAATTTAAGACCCTTTTGACAAATAAATGACTTGATAATGCAAGACAAGTTTTGGACAATGTATGTAGGGTAACTATGCTTCTGACCCATGTTTGGTCTCCTTATATATTGGTCACTTAGAACCCCTGAACAGACCTCTTAATCTTAAAATACTTGTGAACCTTGATCTCATTTACTTCACATAAACCATTATTCTTATATTTTATAAGAAATTTAGTCATTTAGGTAGACCTATAGGTTTATGTACTTTCTTATGTGTATCCATTAAGAGGGTTTGAAATCTTTAATGTTTTTTGAATTTGTCTTGAAACATTCAAACTATCCTCAAACTATGTGCATAGATAAAGTCCTTCCCAACACTTATAAACCTCAATTCTCTCACCATCATTACCATCTAGGGCAGTCTTTTCAATGGGTTGTTGTAGGTGACTGTTAAGGACTTTGACTATGTGCAAGAAATTATAGGCCTCCAAGACCAACCAAAAAATTATTTTTAACCAAGAAAAATATTCTTCAAGGGTTTTTTATCATTTTATTTATTATGTATTAATATGTTCTTAAAACTCCTACATCACCATCAACTTTGTTCAAGTCCAATTCCTATTAAGTGGATGTACGTGATAATGTGAAAGGATTGACTATGTTTTATCCCTTTTAGGTCTTCAAATCCAATACTAAAATCCTTTAGTGGCTTTATATCATTGTTGAAGTTATCTCAACACACCTTCAAACCTCTTGAACTCCAAATTACATTCTCAATGATATCTTAGGATCAATCCTTCAATAGGTTATATGTATTATTTGAGGAATTAACTAAACATTAAGTTTGAGTTAATTTATTGAGATAAGTATTGACACCTAAAATACTCAAACTCATTGAAGGAGTCATGTTCACTTCAATGCAAGTCTACAAAATGATCAAAGTCTCTTCAAGCATTGTTGCTTTCACTATATTCATAGTCAGTCATGTGGGTCTCTATAAGACATTTAGATATTTTCATATGTTTAGAATCCTTTTTCAACTTGAACCATCAATATAATTACAATTATTTCATTCTTAGATAGCCTTAAAAATTCATTAACAACATGAATATTCCATAAAATTGTAGACTTGCAAGTAGCAGAAGGTGAGGACTATAATTTATGTTTGAAACCTCTTGAGAAGTATGGTTAGGATTATTATGGAATCAAAGACTATGAAATTTATTGCATAAACACATAAAAAATAAAAAACAACTCTAAAAATCTTGGAAATGCACATTCAAACACTCAACACACTATGCCATATAGAACATAATCCAATATTGAAAGAAGATATAACCATGGTTATGACCTGTATAGAATACTTGGTTGATTGGAGTTCCATTAATTGATTTTGGAGAGAGTGGAAACCATGAAGAGTCACTAGAATACATTTAACCACATGTAAAATTCAAAAACACAAAAAGTATGATAGTCAATTCAAAATATTTACAAAAACCATTTTTCTTGCCAAAAGGACATCCACACGTGCCACCATGATTCATGAACATGTGTGAGTCATATACATACACCTAAAAACACACTCCAATTGATTTAAAACATCCATGAATTCATGGTTTGTTCAGAGTTGCTCTAAACTCAGCTTATCAGGTTTTGAGTTATTAAAAAGCAATCTAAGCTCTTAGAAATTGTTTATAAATATAATAGAACCAATCCAATTATGAATTAAATAAATTGGAATCCCATAGGGGTTCCAAAATTTGGCCAAAATCTTAGCCCCCAACTCTACCTATATAGCCTGTACCATCTATTTGAAGTTGGCTTTCACTAACTTATGAAGGGGAAGATGAGAGCAAGAAGGAAAAATATACAAATGTATAAATTGAAACATATTCCAAATATTTTTATTGAAATTTATAAGTATAAATGGCATTATGGATCTGTTTCACTTGCATGTGACTGCTAAAATTCCATATAACTTATTTAAACTCCTCAATTTAGTGTTGAAATCAAGAATCAAACTTTGTTCTAATTCCTTTTATAGGTTTTGTAGTTGTATAACTTATCCAAAAAAAATTAAAAGTTTATGATATATATTTTATCTTTGGGGGAACTGGGACACACATAAAGTTAACCAAAAATCACATTTATATGCATTTTTAACACCTTTAACTTAGCAAATGAACCTTAGAGTTTACAAAACTTTATGAAATGTGGTTAAATGATGTTTAAGACAAAATGACATGAATAAATTTATAATCACCTATGACACATTTTTTAAGGCACCACAAATGACCCTTTTTGACTTAGGAGACCTGAATAGACCAAAACACATAAACGAGACTTACCTTAATATTTCCAAATTTACCTTAATAAATGCTAATAAGGTATTCTAGACTCAACTAGGACCTCTTAAATCACCTAATGTTTAATTTTTTTCCTATAATGGTCTTATTTTAAGTTGGGGGGTCAAAATTAGAAAACAAATTTGTGACTCATAGGGGTAACATGTCTACTATGTAGACTAGACCAATAGCCTTGTCCTTCCATTGGGATTTAGAGTCAATTACAATCTAAGACAAAAATATCAGACCTTGACACTTGACCAACAAGGAAAATTGATTACCTCAACAACACATAAAATGAAGACACACACACAAATAAAATAAAGATACTCATATGTATTCTCAAGTACTTAGGGAACACAATAAGAACTTAATCAATCTAGACTATATACAAACTAACATAAAGTAAATCTTTTCCTGATAGATAAAAGGGGAAACTTGCACCATCCTTTTCTCCATGATATGACTGAGTGCATGAATAAATTTGCCTTTTAATCCTTTATTTTGATGTCTTCAACTCTTTCATGAACTTTCAACATATCTTCTATGCTTTGAATGAGACCACTTATATCCAACATTTCACTTGAGAGGCTTTGCCAATTTACTCTCTCAATAGGTGTCCATTAATCTTTCAATATCTGAAATGAGTCTCTCATGCCATGAGTGAGATGGATATGAATATATTTACCATGTTCTCTTTGAGTATGAAGTATAACATGTATTTCTCATAGCCTAAGAGAGTTTTCTCCAAAATTTAAATGGATTGGTTTGAGGGACAACTAGAGACATCTTGATCTTGAGAAGGTTGCTCATATGCAACATCATGGTCATGTAAAGGATAAATATATTGACCATAAAACTGATATGACTCATAGGGAGGGTAAAAATCTTGATAAGGCTATTGAGACACATAATTAGTGTCATGACAAGGTTGGTAAAAAAGGCTATATGGTTGTTATGAGTCATGACAAGGCTAATAAGGAGGTGTATATTAAAATTTCTCATCATATCCAGACATTACAACTTTAATAGTCAAATTAAATATAAGATACTATTAAATAATTTTCACAATAAGTATCTACACTACTAGAACTAGCTGATTACATTCATATTTTCCATTGGTGTTTGCTTGAATGCCTCCAAACATTGATAAGCAGTAGAACACACCAAAAATTATTCCACTCTCTTGGACCTTAAGTCCCACTAGGGATGCCAAAAATATTATCACCAAATTTTTCACCCTAGGAGAATCTTGTTCATCCTTCTCCAATTTGGTGAAACATGGGATTACCCCTAGACCTATAGGTTGTCTATAGTAGGGGTAAACCTCTTGATTGAATGGCTAACTCCCCTAGATGAGTCACTTAGGCTCAATTTCAATAATTAATTTTAAAGGGGTGATAAATAACTAAAATAAACATAACTAAATTGGTGATTCACAAAACCTTGTTTACCACTATCACACATTTCACAATACACTAAGACCTACAAGACAACATGAACATAAACACATCCTAGACTGAACCTATTGCATCAATGTTTTATATAAGTGTAAGTCATTAAATATTTGAGAGGGAAGACTAATTCCAATTAAAAACCCACAAGAGACCCTTGATGACACCAACTACAACCTACAATAGATAAATAACCACATGAGGCAAGATAAATAGGACACAAACAAGGTGACACGTATATGCACTTGATGAGATCAACCATTTAGAGATTTATCAATGTATGTAGTTATATAATGAGCCTCATCAATTTTTTTATTTATCAAAGGTAGAACAAATGGGTATGGGTTCTCCATACCTAGGTGGAGGATACAAACTTAGCCAAAAGTTTCTCAATATATAGAGAATGTGAGAGAGAAGAGAGAGTGTGGTAGAAGATGAGTGACAAGTGTCCATGAGATTTAAAATTATAAAATGGGTTATGATACATTAAAACATACCTCCAAGGCCATGTTTCTCACTCTTTAAGTATATCTAACCTTCCAAGTGGCATAAGAGTTACAAAAATTTGCTTGACACCTTAACTAGCTCCTTAGAAACTACCCTTCTTTAAATGAAAGGAGTGATGAATGGACCTTAAAACCATGAATTAATCTTTAAATTATCTTAAAAAACTAATTACACATCAAAAATTCCTTATTAAACTCCTTTGTCCTACCTTTCAATCATTTAAGTGCATAGGTGTCTTGTAACTCTTCATTTCCCACACCTGGTTTGGTCCAAGTGGCCCAAAACTCAAGTGAATATTATTAAACTTGTCTAAAACATATGAATGGTCTTAAAATATTTTATTATTTATAAAACACACCATTTTGGTTCTTATACCAACTCCCAAAAAATCATTTTGTTCATTAAGCCTTCAATAGGCCTAGTTTCCTTATAGCCTTTTTTTCATAAATCTCCTTATGTGGAAGTTATATGGATTATTTTGAAAAAATAAGGTCATATTATATTACCCTTTATGGTCTTATATATCCATACTAAATTTCATCTTCAAACTCTGAGTGGAAGCCCATTTTTCTACCTTTCAATCTACCAATTAGGCATAGAAAGTGGATTTTGGATTTAAACTCTTCATGCACATGTGAAACCTCTAGGAAGTGTGTGATTCACTTTTCCCATGACAATACCAACACTCATGTAAATTATGGGATTATATAACATTATTATTATATCCAAACCATGAAATGGCAAAAAAATAAGCCCTTTATAACCCTGTTAGGACTGCCTAACAAAATGGAGTTTGTTTAGCCACTTTCAAGGGTTCCTAAACAATTTTTTTGATTTGAAGATATGAAATAAGTATTTGGGGACCTAATTAAATTATTTTCAAGTTTCCATCTCTCTATAATCCCTATAAAACACTAAAAATACACAAAACATTACATTAATGCCAATCCATACAATAGTCAATACAACTCAAGTACATGTGGATGAGACACTTGGAATCTAGAACAATATACAAGAGGTTTTAGGATTAAAATATGGAATTAGGTGTTTTTTAGGATTCCATCTCTGCAAACTAATCGTTGTTGTATTTTAAGAGAGGTTGAAGACCCATTTGGTGTCTTAACGATTGTTCATAAAGAACAGCCCCTCTTTCTCCTAATGCCACAAGATTGTTGTTATGGGACCCCTATAACACCTCCACTAACCATTAAACCCCATGAATTTCCTCATTAAAGGTGTGATCAAAATTTGATGACCCTCAGGTTGAAGAACAAGCATTCTAAGGGGTCTAAATAAGAATTGAGTTAGTAGGTGCATTTCCTCAACTTGGTTTGATTTTCAATGGCATCAATGGGGTATATGACATTCCTCCTAAATTATTCAAATGTATATCTTGTCATAATCCTTCATCAAGTCTCTACTACATCTTAATGTCTAGACTTAGGGTTCTTGTACTAATCTTCCAACCATACCCTAATGAACTATGTTTCTCTATATTATTCACTATCAATGATTTATAACTCTCATGTAATGTTTTTACCATTCCATTATCATATCATCATGTCTTCAAGATCTTCTCATCTCCAATTTACCTTATGTCACTAGCCATGTTTCAACTCACTTCATATATGGCATGTCAACACAAATAGGCATGTGCTTTTGAACAGGGTCTAACTAAGTATGTTTCATTATTTTCTTGTGTTGAGGGATTGGTGGATTAATGTCACACTATCTAAATCATCCTTAATTACCTTGTTTTCCCTCATATCTCTTTGTAGTATTTAAACCCTTTTAAACCAAGGAAAGCTCCTAGTAAGCCTATGTTCTTACCTTGACTAAGTAGGTAAAATATTCAGTGCTATATGTTTTGATCTTGAATAAAGTTATCCAATCACTTAGATACCTCTAAGTGTATTTAATCCACTCTTTAGACTTATTAGGTCACTTTTATAAGTTTGAACAAACCTTTTGCCTTCAACTTCCCTTACACAATCAACTGACTAAGACCTAGGGTGCAGTTGTAGGTATTGATTTGAGTCCTTATTCCATAAGGCTAACTATAGGAGTAAATTAGAGGCTAATTAATTGGTTTAACTATATATAATATTAGATCCACCTCTCTTTTCTTCTCTATTTTCACCCACATATTGAACTGTATATCATTACCTTCTTTGCCTATCACTCATGCTCAATGAGGCTTATCCATTTCACATGACTCAACCAATATTATCACTCAATCACCTATAGAGATGCATAATATTTTATTATTTCCTTATGCATGACATACCTATGTATTTATAACCATTTTTTAGTCAAAATCATTACCTTTGAAAGTAGGCAAAAATCTTAGCTAGCTTGCATGTGAGTAGATGGTTGTATAGGGTTAAACAGAGTATGCCATCAGGTTATCTCATTATTGTTTGAGTTTAAACCATGATGATATGATGTCATTAACCATTCCCCACCTTCAAATAGTTTATTATTTTATTAGGTCTCTTGAATATCCTTTAGTCCTCTCAAAATAAGCAATTGTTCTTATGAATTTTGGGCAAGGCTGTAGGTGCAATAATTGCATATGAGTTTAGTTTAGAAGCATGAAAGAGATCACATTACCCTCATAAAAAATATACAACACTTTATCTTTCCCTCAGAGGATACTCATGGACTTTAAGACCCTTTTGAGTAACAAATACCTTGATAAGGCAAGACAAGTGTTGGACTGTGTATGCAACATAACTAGGTTTATGACCCATATTTGGTCTCCTTCTCTATTAGTCACTTTGAACCCCTGAATAAACCTCTTTAATATTAAAATAATTATGAACCCTGATCTCATTTACTTCACACAAACTAGTGTTCTCATATTTTAGGAGACCTTTAATCATCTAGGTAGACCTACAAGTTTGTGTAGTTGCATGTGTGTATCCATTGGGAGGGTCTACATTATTTAATGATTTTGGAATCTATATTGAAACATTAAATTTATATTCAAAATCTCACATATATATATACCTTCCCAACACTTATAAACCTTAGTTCTCTCATCATCATTGCCATCCAGGGTAGCCTTTTTAATGGGTTGTTATAGGTGATTATTAAGGACTTTGATTGTGTGCAGTAAATTATAGGCCTAAAAGACTAACCCAAAAATACTTTTCAACCAAGAATAAACTTCTTCATGTTTATATATCATGTTTTTGATGATCTATTAATAACTTCTAAACTTCCACATCACCATCAACTTTGTTTAAGGCCAATTGTTCTTAAGTGGTTATAGGTGACAATGTGAAAGGATTGACTATGTTTTATCCCTTTTAAGTATTCAAAGCCAATAATAAAATCCTTAAATGGTTCTATATCATTATTTAAGTTATCTCAAGACACATTCAAACCTATATAACTATAAATTTCATTCTCATTACTATTTTAGGATCAATCCTTCAATAGGTTGTATGTGTTGTTTGAGGAATTAATTGAACATGAAGTTTGAGTTAATTTATTGAGATAGGTATTGACACCTAAAATACTCAAATCCATTGAGGGATTAATATTAAATTTAATTCAAGTCTATATGCTACTTAGAGTCTCCTCAAGCATTTTTATTTTCACTATATTCATAGTCAGTCCTCTAGGTCTTTATAAAAGTAGTTTTTGTTAGCCACTACTTAGATTTAAGACATTAGTAGATCTTCATATGTTTTAATCCTTTCTAAAATTGAATCATAAATATACTTATAGTGATATAATTCCTATATAGCCTTCAAAATTCATTAACAATATGAATATTCCTCATAATTGTAGACCGACATATGGTAGAAGGTGAGGACTATAAGTTGTGTTTGAAACCTCTTGAGAAGTATGACTAGGACTATTATGGACTCAGATACTATGACCTCCATTGAATCAACACATAAAACATGAAAAAAAACTCTCAAACACATAGAAATACAAATTCAAACACTCAACACACTCTACCATATAAAACATGGTCCAAGATTGAAAGAAGATATGACCATGCTTGTGACTTGTATAGAATAATTGGATAATTGGAATGCCATGAATGGATTTTATAGAGATTTAAATGCCATTAAGATTAAATAAAATTCATTTAACCACCTATAAAATTTAAAAACACAAAAAATTATGACAGTTACTTCAAATTATGCACATGAACCATTTTGCTTTCCAAAAGGACATCCACACGTGCCACCATGATGCATGAGCATGTGTGAGAAATATAAAGACATATCATAACACACTCCAACTTATTTCACGAATTTATGAATTCATAATTTGTTATGGAGTTGATCTAAACTCATCATGTGGGGTTTTGAGTTCTCAAAAAGTAATCTAGGCTCTTAGAAATTATTCATAAAGCTAAGAGAACCAATATAATTAATAATTCCACAAATTTTAATCCTATAGGGTTCCAAAACTTTTTCCAAAATCTTATCCCCTAAATCTACGTGTATAGCCTATGCCATCTATTTAAAGTTGGCTTTCACCAGCTTGTGAAGGGGATAGTGAGAGAGAGAAGGAAAAAAATGAAACTGTAGAACTTGAAACTTCTCATTCCATGGGTAACCATCAAATTCTCATTCTTTCATTATAGGTAACCATATATTTGTACCATACTAGTAACCATCTGACTATAGATTTTATATAACTGATTGGCAACCATGTGGTTACTTCCTTCCTGCTATCAACCAGATTCAACCTTACTACCATAGTGTCACTATGCCACTAATTGGTTAAGTTTTTACTACCACTGATTAGTTTCATACTTCTTACAACCGACCAATTTCATAGTTCTTATTACTACCTAGTTACATACCTCCATTAATTATATGGTTGTATCATGCTAAAATTGACCAACTACATTGCTCAACCTAGCTTGGCACTATTAGTCATCTGATTACATCACTTATGACCATTAGGTCACATAATTTCTTATTGTTTTATGTATATTAAAATGGCATATGGTGGTAATGGTAAAATAATATCCAATTATCAATAAAATCAAGCATATTATCTTATTTTAGAGAGCCAAAAAAAGACTTATGCAACTGGCATGCACTCAAAATATAAGTATTAAGAAAATATTATTTTTAATTTGAAATAAATTTAATTTTCACTATCAATAATAATATCAAAACCCTATTACATGAAAAAATACCCATTGATAATGATTATATTTTTTAATAAATAATTAATCACAATAACATGTCACCACCTAAATATTTTATTGATGATGACATGCCACCACTCGAAGATACTATTTTGGTTCTAGATGACAATGATGATGAAATTCAACTAACAAAATATATTTATAGTTATCATCAAACACCAACTTTAGTTGAAAATTCCACTCATAAATATCTATGATGGAAGAGAGGTAGATGGACAATTGAAAGGTCTTTTAAGGTTGACTGGGTAGCATAATATCCCTTGATCGAACCCATTTATCCAAGAAATGGTAATGATACTCCAATAGAATTTAGATGTATAATATGTAGTTGGAAAATAGTAAAATAACATGAAATGCAACTTAAGTTGGGCACAATTAAGAAACATTATGGAAAAATATGTGTTAATGAAGCACAAAGATGAACAAACAATATAAACACTAATAGAAAAATATAGAAGAATACATGCATGTAAGATATGTACATGACTATGAAAATTATCAAAAACATATTATTGAGAAAGAGGAAACAATCAAAGCTCAATTTGGAAAATTTATGTAGTCTAATCTAAAGGCCAAATATATATAATTCTCTAATATATACTACATTTAAAAGAAAGCATACCTATTTCTATTTTTTTAGATTATAAGTATTTTTTTCAACATAATGGGTTTCTTGATATTCCACAATCACATTGGTCAAATAGCAATGCTTGGGAAGTAAAAAAATGTCTATAAATGGTTGATAAAGAGGATTTTAAATAAAAAGTTCAAAATTCACTATGTATCTCACTATCCATTGATGATGTCATAGTAGTTGACAACACATTATGGGTTTGCATGCATGTTTATACTTTTGAGAACTATTCAAGGTAACCTCATATATTAGTTATTCATAAAATAGTATAAATTTGTAATGATGAAAACCTTCACAAATTGGTTGTATCTAATTTGAGAGCTAAAGATGGGATGGATGATTATGTAATAGCTACCAAGTTGGTGTGTCTTGGGATAGATGGTATATTAGTAATGCAAGGGCATAGAAATGGTCTTTTTGTTGCACTTAAAATAATATTTGTTCCATTTATTATTCCAATTCATTTCATGGCTCATAGTATGAATCTTGCATACAAAATTATTAATGCATTTGGTAATGTTGAAAAAGTGGAAGAGCTCACTCATGACTTGCATGCTTATATATCAATCAATCCAAAAAATATTTGAAGTTCTAAAAATTTGCAATTGTAGTGATTAATGGTAAATAATTATTGAATGATGTTGATACGATATGGATTTCCATGTATGATCTTGCATGTAGAATTTGTGAATAACATCCATCATTCATAGGTTTTATGTATAAATATCGTATGAAAGTTGACAAATCAAAAGATTTATTATGCCATTTAAAAGTTTAGAAACATTGTTGACATTATGTAAAATTCTCCTAATGTTGAAGGAAATCAATTTTTTAATGAAACATGCTCATGAAAAATACATATATTTTTGACTTCATACAGTTTAAAAATGAGTATGTCAATCTCTAGATATATTATACATGTCAAATAAAAAAATTTAGGGACCTATTTTTAGGAATTGTGAAATTTTGATAGATTTTAAGAATCCTAAAATCTATTTGAAATTTAATATCTATGGTCATCTTTGTGTCTTATTTAATGATAAGGATATACCAATGTACACTTTCTACAAAAGATAATATTTTATGGGAGTTAAAACTTAATAAGTGCCTCTAACACGTCTTCTATGTGATACTATTATATCTAAAATGCAGATGAAATTGATTTTAATTTTTGAAAAATTATCTATCGATATCAGAGATTATTTTCAAATGGATGATTTTTTGGAGGCCATGGGAGTTGTGAATCCCATTTTTTGGAATAGTGAATGTGTTCAATAAATGATGACCAATTTATTTAAAAAATACATGTGTTCTCTTATTAAGAATTTTAGTAAATCTATAAAGTTTAATGGATTTAAATCTAAAGTTATTTTTTGAAATAATTTAATGATGTCTTAATCAACATATTTTGTAATTACAATGATTTATCAATATCAGTGTCTAAGTGAACCAACAAAAAATGGTGCAATTACATGGCTATGGAATAAAATTTATCCTAGTAGCATCTTACAAGAAAACATTAGTGAATGTTTTTTATTATATGAAATTTTTAAAATAATTATTTTGGGAACAATGAAATCTAAAATATTATTTAGTTCATTATCTTTCATTGAGTAAAAACTTTGAAATAGATTGGATAAAAATTTAGAGACCTACTTGAGATTGTATGTTTCGCATTATCATGTGGACATGTTTCCTTATGAAAGATATCCAAAAACATGGAGTTATCTTACTAAAATAAGATGTGTTAGTAATATAAAAACCAAGAGAGAGGATATAAATATTGATATTGAATATGGCATTGACATCATAGATGCAAATGTCACTTATGATGAACAAGTTTCTCAATGATTGTTTCAGATACTCAAGTTTTAGTTTGATATTTATTGTAATTATAATTTTTTAAAATCCAATTTCATATCATTTTTTAATAATTTTGAAATATTTAATTCATAAAAACTATTGATAGCATTGTGATTTGATTAATAGATGTTTTCCATACCTTAATCCATTGTCCATGCAACTTTCCCTTTATGTGATTGGTTCTTCAAATGGGTCAAAATTTATTTATATTTTTAAAGATGGAATTGTTAAATATTTATTGTTATTGCTTTTAAAACAACATAAATTTGATATTTTAAAATGATATTAATAGTTTATACCTTAAATTATAGCTTAAAATGATGAATATTGGTACCATAACAAAAGAGAATAAGAATAAATAATGCATAAAGCATTGTATGGGTATGAATACACATTACAAGTTTATGACAATAAAAAATTTAAAAAAATTATTAACCTTCCATTTTTTATCTAGGTACTAAATTCATTTTTAAGGTAAGTTAGACATGGGGACAGTTAATCCAATCCTTAAAAGTCCAAAATAGGTCTCAGAGTTGGAATTTTCACTCACTATTTTTACATGGTCAAGTAACACTAACCTAGGATTTGAAACACTAAAAACCTCATAACAATAAAATGAACCATTAATATGGATACAAAAACCTTTAAAATTTATAAGGTATCTAATAATGAAGTCAAATAAACATTTGATAAGGTTACATACTAGTTGTGAAGGAGTCCACCTTGATAAACATGTTTATTATCTTTTATAGTAATTAGTCTTAGAGAAGGATAGAAACATGTTTGTTGAGTTAAATAACATTTATATGAGTCAGATAACCTATTTAAATCATAATATTTACTAATTTATTTAAATACCAAGACAAAATAATTCTAAAAGCCTATTGAACAAGAAGACCTAATTGAAAAGAAAAATGACCTTATTGAACCCCTACATCATTATAGCTACATATCAATAATTTTAAATTGATCAAGTGTTTAATAAAAACTCAATAAATATTTTCATAATTGAAATTAATTAAATAATCATGTAAAAAACATAATCCAAAATGATTTCAACTCATAACCAAACATTATACTCAATCCATGTCAAAGAGAACAATCAAGTTTCCATTGACCAAAGAAGCAAACCATAATTATTGCCTGAACTTCACATCCATAATGATTCCATATAAGCATAAAATTTTCAATTCCAAAACAAAATTAACTCATAACTAAATTAAATGATCAAATGCATAAAAAAATCTTTTCCATTATCTACAAGCATTATTAACACTAAATATAATGCTATCAATAAGAAAGAAACATAACTAATACTGAAAAATGACACAAAATTCTACATGATCATAATTGAACAAGATGAAATCACATCACATTAAAATTGATTCTCAATACAAATCCATAACAAAAAAATATTTGCATTCAGCTCAGTCATGAATATAATCAAATTGAGACTATGGTCTTTGAACTACATCAACTCAGAATATACAACACTATTTAGTATAGTCAAGATGCAACACATATTTACTTAATTATATAATGTATCTAAGATTTAAAATGAATCATAACTTATTAAAACAAGAGTATTTAAAACATAATAAACTATTTTTTTAAACATTTTAAGATATTATTCTTTTTTAATAGACCATTCTTCTACTTGATTTGTGTTATCCTTTGAAATACCTACCTCAACTTGCCTAGTGTCATCCTTTAAAATATTTACCCTAATAAGATCTTTTGTTTTAGAATTGATATTATCAATATTTTATCTTACTTCATTAGCTACATTGCCCGCTAAAAGAAGACTAAGATTTGAATCTATTTTCTACTTTAATAAAATCTCAAGGTCCATATCATGCTTTTAATTATTTTCTTCAGGGTGTTGTTCTATTTGTTTAGTATCAAAAATTTTTCCTTAAACATAATAGTTGCATTCAAACTTTTTTGTGTATTTTTCAAATGCACATTAAGGACTTGGGCTTCTTTTTTCATATTTTCTTATTTTTCTTAAAATTTAAAAATGAAATATAATTAAATAAAAATTACAATAACTAGAATATATGTTCTAAAAATGATGATAACTTACCAAATCTTTTTCTTTCTCCACACTGGCAATTATGACAAGGTTTACACCTCTTTCCCATTTGTTGAAGTAATCTTGGGTTTATGCATTCAAAATTTTTAACTTATTTAACATAATACCCAAAATATTGTCATTATAACCATTCATAACTAAAATTGACCCAAATTTAGATTGATTGAATAAAGTGTCAATATTTGTGGGTTCATTTTTCACGAGAGAAAACAAATTTACTATTTAGGAATGGTTGTGAAAACATGAAATTATTTCCTTGATCAATTTTTTTCCCTTAAATTTTATAATTCTAAATTATTTAATGCATTGATAACACCCTCTTTAATATTATTAATTACATTTTATGAAAAAACCTTATTTAATAGAAAAGAAGTAATGTCATCGTCATACATCTCCAAATTGTTAGTAGTGGGTGGGTTGGGGGGTGAAGAGGTAGAAGGTGCTTCTTGAGTAGGTACACTTATAACTTGAATAAAATCATGTGGATTAAAAGCACTTATATCTAGGTCCCCACTTTCAATCTCAATATATTCCTCATCCAAAACAATATGATGTAAAAATATTACTCCATGTGTGCTAGATGCATCATCGTGAGACAAATTAGGGAACTCAGAACCTGAAAATTGTAGTATTCCTCTACTTTGTGTAAGAAATGATATATTTTTTACCTTGGTCCAAATTCAGTTGGGTAGCAATGGTCATGGAATATGTTTATTCACAAATGTAAGGTGCCCTGTAAAAAGAAATTGTATTTAAAATGGTAGATTATAAAACAAAATTTAATGTTGATTTGAAATTTAATAGTTATTACATGGAGTTGGAGAGAGTATGTATTCTACTCTACATGTTTGAATTAGAGTCAAAGTGGTGGTTTCAACTACAAAAGAGGAAATTATTTAGTTAATAAATTATATATTTTAAAAAACATCGATTTAAAAAAGAAAAGTTGGAAAGTAACAAACCTTGAAAATATTTTTGAGAAGAATATGGCACTTGAAATTTGGGGGTTTTTTTCAATGCCTTCAAGCATAATGGCTTCAAGGTTAATTGTAAAAATTAAAGAAATAAATAAAATAATAGAAAAAATAAATTTTAATAATGTATCATTTATCACTGAAATTTAGAAGTATGAAAACCTATAAGTGAAGATGATTCTAAATAAGGCCTCACATGTTTAGAAATTTTAAATGACTGAAACGATGATTCTATAGACTCATAATCTCTATATCCCTCAAAAAAATGCTATAATTTTGATACAACTTGTCTTATTATGATAAATTCATGAAGTCTTAACTATAAAAAGCAAAGAAATATTACATTTTATATTTGTAAGAACTTATAATAAATTAAAATAGTCAACCAATTAATTTAAATGTTAAATTAATCTCTTGATCTCAAGGGGAAAATAATTTTTGATCATTTTTGGATGTCACACAGATGGAATTGATGTTTTTTATAGGTCATACAAAACCTCATAGTATAAGGCTATAATAAAATTGGTGTAATAAATTATATAACTCAGCTAAAAATGGCATAATTCAACTCCAATATAATCCTACTAGATATAAATGTACACAGTCAAATTTTAACCTCATAAGAGTATGAATAATTTATAAAATAGCCCAAAAGGGAATGTATGTTTGTCTTCCCTATAAAAATATTTTGGATTAAAAAAATTAAATAATGGATTTCAAGAATGGGTTTGATATTTTCTTAATTTGGATCCCCCTTCTAATCTGAATATTTGCAATGAAAGCTAAAAAACATGTGATTAGTAAATTCCTAAAATGGCACGACAAATTACAAAATATTGAATTTTAAATTTGAATAGTAAAGTTATAAATACCAATTGGATTGATCTACAACTTTTAGGCTGACTCCAAATATTTTTTGTCATCATCAGTTAACAGTTATTTTATAGTAACAAGGTTGGCATTGTGGTGTGGAAGCCCTATAAAATTATGAATATCTAAAGGAGAGGTACCAAAGGAAATAAATTTCAAGTTGACACAGACATTAAACTTTTTTCTCACTATTATCATATGAATGAAAAAGAGTTTTTAACAAGTTTACATCTATTTTATAATGAGGCATGCATACCAAGACTTAAAAACTACACTTGGAAATCCAATTATTGTATGTATCTAGTTGTTTCAGTTGTTTGATAATTTTAGGACATATAAAATTATTGAAAACATATTTTTGTAAGCCAATGGATGTTGTAGTTTTTGAAAGCATTTCATAACCATTGATTAGTCAATGTCGTAGATGTGCTACTATGGAAAATTCAAGGGGAGAAAATGCAATGAGAAAAAATGTCTATGAAAAAGTGTAAAAATGAGTGTGAAGGGGATATTTATAAGTAGTGAGATGCATGTCAAACACATTTGAGTGGTACCTAAGGCACTTGGTTGCATGATATAGTCAGGTGTCACCTAAGGTACCTAGCTACATAATATAATTAACTGACATTTAGACCAATTGATTGTATTATGTAACTGACTATTTTAGATTATTGACTAGTTATATTATGTAACTAATTGACCATTACTATCAATTAGTTGCATAATTAAATTGACTAATAATCACTACTAATTAGTTACATGATGCAACTAAATGGTCATTTTTATCAATTAGTTATATGATGTAACTAAATGGTCATTATTGTTGATCAATTGTATGATGCAACTAATAAGTCATTATTTCTGGCTAATTGTATAACACAACTAGATATAATCAAAATTAATTGGTTTCATTATAAAATTGGTTGATTGTATGAAAAAAAAACTTAATTTCTATGTGTGGTTCACCTCTCCTCTTGTTGGATTCACCAATACACCTACAAAGTCACCATCACTATGAAATGTGTGTGTGTGTGTGTGTGTAGATTCACCAATTAAATCTAGGGGGGTTTATCATAAGGCATCTTAAAATTTACCCTACTTTGGTCTCTGAGATTACATGGAGGCAAATATATTGATCGATACTACATCTTGGGAAATGATGGATATTAGGCTAAATAACTTATGGGATGATATCAAATACATTAGTTTAGTTATGCCTAGTCAATTTCATAAATAAATATGAATGATATATGACGAGGATATACCTAATAATAATAAGAAAGGGATGGAGGTGAGGACCTAGGCTTAAATCATGTTATATTGTCAACCTTTGTTTTGGGGAAGGATGATGATTGGTCAATTAGGAATTTGATATTATTCATCTAAATAATTGAGAGAGTTAAAAATGAGGTGTGGAATTGGGAAGGAATGAAAAACCTCTCTCCCAATCTCAATGTTGATATCAGACTATATATTGACTAGTAGACCAATTGCCCTAACCATAGGGAAAATACCTTATCTAACAAGACCTGGTATTTTGGGAAGTGTCATCCAAAAGGGCATAGGTAGTTTGCATGAATATGTAATTTTATATATAATTGAGTATTTGAATATAATTATTATGTTATTATAAGAAAGGTTTTAGTTAAGAGGTTTGCATGGTTGGAAAAGGCTTTGGCAATGTTTTTTTGGCTTGTTTTTTGTTTTAAGGAATGTTTTTGACTTGAAAATGAAAATAAAATACTTGTTAAAATTAAATGAATTGAAATAAAAGAATTATAAGTGAATTGAATTTTAATAAAGGAATCACATTTTTTGTTTTGTTTAATTATTTTTAATGCATGCAAGATAAGAGAGATCTACTCTAACTAAGCAAATGCTAATTTTTCTATAAGCAAACTAGATGAAGCTATGTGTTTCCCTTTTCTAGGTTTTCTAAATAAATAATTAATGTACCTATGTGTGGACTAAAGCTTGTACCAACATGAAAATTATTCAAAAATAGATTTATATTCTAAACAACAATATACTATTAAGTTCCTAACACTTCATGTTACTCATATGCAATCAAAACAAACTTTTAAAATTCCTAGATTGGATGCACACTAGCTATGAATAATGCTTTGTTTTTAGTAAGATGATTGTCTAATTTATAATTTTATATTATTTTAGGCTAAAAAATAATTCTTAATTTATGTAAAATAAGATAAATTATAATTGAAATATGAACTTTTATCTACCTAGGTTGATATAGGGTTTTATAGTTACTAGTGTGTGTGTGTGTGTGTGTGTGTGTGTGTGTGTGTGTGTGTGTGTGTGTGTGTGTGTGTGTGTGTGTGTGTGTGTGTGTGTGTGTGTGTGTGTGTGTGTGTGTGTGTGTGTGTGTGTGTGTGTGTGTGTTGTGTGTGTGTGTGTAGATTCACCAATGAAATATAGGGGGATTTATCATAAGTCATCTTAAAATTTACCCTACTTCGGTCTCTAAGATTACATGGAGGCAAATATATTGATCAATACTACATCTTGGGAAATGATGGATATTAGGCTAAATAACTTATGGTATGATATCAAATACATTAGGTTAGTTATGCCTAGTCAATGTCATACATAAATATGAATTATATATGATGAGGATATACCTAATAATAATAAGAAAGGGATGGAGGTGAGGACCTAGGCTTAAATCATGTTATATTGTCAACCTCTATTTTGGGGAAGGATGATGATTGGTCAATTAGGAATTTGTTCTTATTCATCTAAATAATTGAGAGAGTTAAAATGAGGTGTGGAATTGGGGTGGAATGAAAAACCTCTCTCCCAATCTCAATGTTGATATCAGACTATATATTGACTATCAGATCAAGTGCCCTAACCATAAGGAAAATACCTTATCTAACAAGACCTGGTATTTTGGGAAGTGTCATCCAAAAAGGCATAGGTAGTTTGCATGAATATGTAATTTTATATATAATTGAGTATTTGAATAGAATTATTACGTTATTATAAGCAAGGTTTTAGTTAAGAGGTTTGCATGGTTGGAAAAGGCTTTGGCAATGTTTTTTTGGCTTGTTTTTGTTTTAAGGAATGTTTTTGACTAGAAAATGAAAATAAACTACTTGTTAAAATTAAATGAATTGAAAGAAAAGAATTATAAGTGAATTGAATTTTAACAAAGGAGTCACATTTTTTATCTCGTTTAATTATTTTCAATGCATGCAAGATAAGAGAGATCTACTCTAACTAAGCGAATGCTAATTTTTCTATAAGCAACCTAGATGAAGCTATGTGTTTCCATTTTCTAGGTTTTCTAAATAAATCATTAATGTACCTATGTGTGGAATAAATCTTGTACCAACATGAAAATTATTTAAAAAGAGATTTATATTCTAAACAACAATATACTATTAAGTTACTAACACTTTATTTTACTCATATGCAATCAAAACAAACTTTTAAAATTTCTAGATTGGATGCACACTAGCTATGAATAATGCTTTGTTTTTATTAAGATGATTGTCTAGTTTATAATTTTATATTATTTTAGGCTAAAAAATAATTCTTAATTTATGTAAAATAAGATAAATTATAAGTGAAACATGAACTTTTATCTACCTAGGTTGATATAGGGTTTTATAGTTACTTTTGTGTGTGTGTGTGTGTGTGTGTGTGTGTGCGCGCGCGCGCGTGCGGGTGTGTGTGTGTGTGTGTGTGTGTGTGTGTGTGTGTGTGTGTGTGTGTGTGTGTGTGTGTGTGTGTGTGTGTGTGTGTGTGTGTGTGTGTGTGTGTGTGTGTGTGTGTGTGTGTGTGTGTGTGTGTGTGTGTGTGTGTGTGTGTGTGTGTGTGTGTGTGTGTGTGTGTGTGTGTGTGTGTGTGTGTGTTTATTTGTGTGTGTTTTTGAGTTACTAACACTTCATTTTACTCATATGCAATCAAAAAAAACTTTTAAAATTCCTAGATTGGATGCACACTAGCTATGAATAATGCTTTGTTTTTATTAAGACGATTGTCTAATTTATAATTTTATATTATTTTAGGATAAAAAATAATTCTTAATTTATGTAAAATAAGATAAATAATAATTGAAACATGAACTTTTATCTACCTAGGTTGATATAGGGTTTTATAGTTACTAGTTTGTGTGTGTGTGTGTGTGTGTGTGTGTGTGTGTGTGTGTGTGTGTGTGTGTGTGTGTGTGTTTGTTTGTTTGTTTATTTGTGTGTGTGTGTGAGTTACTAACACTTCATTTTACTCATATGCAATCAAAACAAACTTTTAAAATTCCTAGATTGGATGCACACTAGCTATGAATAATGCTTTGTTTTTATTAAGATGATTGTATAATTTATAATTTTATATTATTTTAGGCTAAAAAATAATTCTTAATTTATTTAAAATAAGATAAATTATAATTTAAACATGAACTTTTATCTACCTAGGTTGATATAGGGTTTCATAGTTACTAGTGTGTGTGTGTGTGTGTGTGTGTGTGTGTGTGTGTGTGTGTGTGTGTGTGTGTGTGTGAAATGAGTTTGTTTTGAGATTAAAAATTGGTTGTTTTCAATGGATAAAATTGAAATTGTACTTGGATGAGATATTTTTATACTATGAATGAATCTAATGAATACAATCAAACAAAGAGACTAATTAATTTTTTTGTTTCAAGACTAGAAGAGGAAATGATTATTTCCTTGTAAAATTTATTTTTTTCTATAATATAAATCTAACCTACCATAATAATAATTTAACTAATCTTATCTAATAAACTAAAAATAAAGAGCCCCAAACCTGAAAAAGGCAAACACTAGTTGGAAGTATGTAGTATGTGTTATTATCCCCAGTATGTTATCTCCTTTATGCAGTAAAATATTTTAGGAATTATCTAATCAATAATATGAACCAATGAATGCCACAAGAAGGGTAATATGAAGAGATACATAATCCCAAATAAATATCGATTGATTTTTGGTTAGTTGAGTGTACTATTTTCAAAGAGTGGGTTACATAATCAATGGCATTTCCTTTTTTACAATGGTGTAGTTAATCAAAAATGAATAAAGGTATAGATTCATAATAATAGTAATATTATGTGGCTTGTACAAAGATTCAAAAATCTAGGATCTAATAAAAAAAATTATATTCAAAACCAATCCAAAATTGACTTACTTATAAAAGAGCCATGGAGGTTACATGAAGAATTTTAAATAAGTTGAATTGGGAGTATAACTTAAGGACTCAAAATGATTGAAAATAGAAGAGGGAGTGAGTTAGACTAAATGAAAGGAAAAATTAAGGTGTAAAAATAAATAAACATAGAATCAACATGAAAAAATGTGTGAAATAACTCGTAGAAGCTAAATTTGGAAGACAGTAAAGAAGTGACATATTCTCCCCCTTTTACAAGGGTGGTTACTCAACCACTACTCTAGGATACAAAACCACTACTAAATATTACACAACCACTAATAATTTAATACAAAACTACCCTAATATGATGGAACCACCAAATCCATTTATGAAACTCCTATAATGGTTCTTAAATATATGTAGTTATTATGTAACATTGAGCAGTGGTCCTATCACACTAGACAGGGGTTTTGTCATGCAAATAAGATTTTAGAAGCCAATAAAATTGATGTTAAAGGGACTTCAAGATGGAATATGAAGGAAATATGGCTAATTGGCTAGAGAGAATCCTACTCTAAGCATTCATTAGGATATCATTGCATCATCATCAAACATTATACTGAACTTGTCACACAATGTAATTTTTAGGTGCATACAATAATATTAGCTTCTAAATATCCCATAACTTATAAAAGAGTGTGCATAGTAGACATATTTGGATTTTTATTTAAAATATGAGAAGACACCAAATGGAATGAAAACACCATTTGTGTTGATATAGGCATTGAAACTGGTAATTGAGTTGAAGTATTAATTATTTTCATGGAAGATGTAGCTATACATGTACCATATAAGGGTTCCCCATTATTAGATATGGATGCACTATCATTAACATGTTTATTTATTTCAACTTGTGTAACATATAAAAATACATAAATTAATTCATGGTTTTTATTTAGATATTTACTTAAGGCTTCTTTATCTTCTATTTTAGAATGATATTTTTGAACATTTTCCATACTTGATAAATGTAAACAAAGATGCCAAGAGTAATGAAAAAAATTAGATCTATAAATTACTAAAATCAGAAACCCTATAGCAAGCTAAGATTTACATAAAAGACTCAAAAGTCAAATTCACCAAATGCTTAACCCTTTTTAAAAAATAAGGATTAAAATAAAGAGAAATCAAGTCTTTAAAATTGGGCCAATTAATGACTTTAGATTCTATATATATTTCAATAAGAAATACTAAATCTAAGCATGTGCTAAATATATAAAGTACAACATTAAATATTGTAATAATAATACAAAGGATAAATTATACTTATAATTACACTAATGCACAACAAAATCTAAGCAATGCAAGTGTAGAGATAGATTGTATTTAAATTTTGATCTAGTCATCAGTTCTAAAAATTGGCTTTTGAATAACATAAACACTTGCATCTCCTTGGAGACACTTGCATCAATGCTACTACCTATGATTCAATACATATATCTTATATTAAATATTTCCTATTGATTTAAGCTTTAAAATTTGTCTTTCTAGGTTTTATTTTTCCTTTCATATTGTATATTTATATCATGTGCATAGGCTCTTGATTTCATAATATAGCTCAAACCCTAGCTCTTCATCCTAAGTTAGGCTACATTGCTTAAAATTGGTTAGTGGGATCATAGTTTCAAAATGACCTCAAATACCCCTCTGTCAATGAGCGTTTCCTACATATTCAATACTCAAAATAGGGAATAAACATATATATATATATATATATATATATATATATATATATATATATATATATATATATATATATATATATATATATATATATATCCCATATGTGTTGGCTTATGTGTGCACAAGGGTATAACATATTATATTGTAAGTGCATGTAAACGATCTAGCTTATAACTTGAAAAATATGGATCATGGGTTTATCTTCAAATGATTAAAACATATAATTAATATATCTTATGATTGATATATAAATAATAGATAATGGGGAAGTTTTGAATGCTTGAAAGGTTATTTTTCTAGATGTGTGCTTGGTAATCTCTTCAATATGACTTGATTTGTACTTGATCCTAATGAATGGACTTTAAATTGTATTTGTATAGCACCTTTTAAAAATATTCACATATAATGGTTAATAAAACTTGTTATCCAACCTTTACATATCATAATATTTAAAAATTATAGTTTTTAGAAGGAAAGGACAATTGTATTAGATCAGGGATAGTAGTATCGAGGCTACTGCCCAAGTTTAAACATAATTATCCAAAAATATGGAAGGTTTTTGAATAGTTGTAACTGATAGTGAAGGATATATTTTAATTCAAGTATGATATGGGATATATGTTATCTATTTAATTAGAATATTAGGGTTGGACTACAAAATAATCATTTAGGTCGAGTGGTATGGTAAAGGCAAGCCTATTACTTGCAAGGAAGGTCTAGAACTGAAGGTTAGATCCTTGACTTATATTTTTCATGTGTAAAACACTAGTTTAACATATAAAATATATATTTTATCATCTAATTTTTTTTTAACACAATAATGAGTTTTGTTTCCTCACATATACATGAGTACTTTATTAGGCACTTTGTTTTTTTAAACCCGTATGAGGATTGTATTATGCATTATCTTTTGATGGCATTATTTATTTTACTCTACTATATTTTCAAAAAAAAAAAATTAAATATGACTTCATACATATTTTGAGTGATATTTGGTATCCCAAACATCTCTATAGATTCAAAATTACCTAAGGGTATCCATTTTTAATGGTTTCAAAATCACTGTTAACTAGTTTTGACTCCTATGTCAAAAAGGTTAACCCATTATATATTAAAAATTTCATAGGGATATTAAAACTTATTTGTGGAATTATAAAGGTATTTTTATGGTCTTGAATGGTCTTAAAATTCTCATACTTGTACTATTTAAATTTTCCCAAGGTTTATTCTCATATGACTTGTCTAGTCCTAAGGGTCATTTATAAGGTCTTGGTGTTTTCAAGTGTGATTAAATTTATGACATGGTTTAGAGTCATTATAAATGGGTATTAACAATTATTTAAGGTCATATTATCATGTTTTAAAATTTATTATATCCTTATGTGCTAAATTATCATTTTGGTCAACTTTTGGCCTATTTAGAGGAGTTGTACATACCATTTTAAATGAAAACATTTCGATAAGGATACCTAACATATCTTATGTCAAATAATGTTTAGGAATGGTCAGATACTGAAAAAAATTAAAGTTCAACACCTAAAATTACATGGTTTAGAGTCATTATAAATGGGTATTAATGAGTCTTGAAGGTCATATTATCATGTGCTAACATTTATTATGTCCTTATGTGCTAAATTATCATTTTGGTCACCTTTTGGCCTATTTAGAGGAGTTTTACATACCATTTTAAATGAAAATACTTAAATAAGGATACCTAAAATATCTTATGTCAAATAATGTTTAGGAATGGTCAGATACTGACAAACTTGCAAGTTTAACACCTACAATGAACAAAATGCCACATTACAAGAACTTTTGGGCACTTATATGGCCTTGGAAGATCATTTGTTAGTGTAAAATGGTTAAAAAGTGTCCCTTAGGATCTAAAAAATTATTTTCAATATTTTTACCAAGGTTTAGGTTGTACATATGCTTCATACATTCTCTCTCCTCCATTCACTACCTTCACAAGCTCAAAAAGGTAAAATTCAAGTGGATGGTATAGCCAAGAGAGAGAGAGAAAATTAGGAGATGAAGATTAAGAAATTGTTATGGGTCATAATAATATTGAAATTGGTGTCATTATTTTTTATATTCATGACCCCTCGTTTATGAACAATTGCTAAGAGTGACAACAGGTCACTATGCCTTATCCATCTAAGCAGGGTCTAATTTTGCATCTATTTATCCACTTAAAAATTTGATGGATAAGAATGGTTTTGAGTGATTTATAAATATATAAAATATATTTTTTCCATGGTGGTTTAATTAGATAACTCATCTACATGAAGTATCTTCAATAGGAGGAAAAGTGTCTCATGTATAAGGTGTTTAGTCACTCCTATTGCAAATGTTTTGATTTGTTAAAGTTATTATCACTCTCAAAGGTTCTAAAATGATTCATAATTCATTTAATATACTTAAAATTAATATATTTCATTTTATCTCCCTTGGAATTTAATCTTTTTTATAGTCTCAAAGTGTCTTGCTCTTTGGAAATCTTGTATAGTATTTAAACAACCTTCTCTATGTCTGAGTATCAATGTTAGGTATTAGTGGTAATGATACATCCATGGTAGAATTAAAGAGACACCATTTAACTATTATGAGTCTTGATAACAATGGTGATGATCTATGTACACCTTAAAACAAAGGATAATAAATCATTTCAATCACACACATGCCTACAAGCCTATAAGCGGACATTCATGATTCCAAGTCTATGTTAAGAGTCTCTTGAAAATATGGAGGTGTACCTTGAATGATTTGATAATAATTCAAATTTTATTAACTACATTGAAGATCACCAAATAATATATGATCAAATGAGGAGGCTCCATATCTCATGAATGAAATCATTATGCATGAACCACTACACACAGAGTCCTATACTTCTTGGAGAAAAAATTTGGGAACACTTGATATCTATTTAGAATATAAAGAAATTTTGAATAGATAGCTCAAGGTTATCAAGGAATAATTATACCTATAGTTAGGGTGTAAATTAATCAAGGACACTTCAAGGATTTAAGGTGTTAATGGTTTTTTAGAGAACTATTGACTAATTTGACCCCATACTCAAATAAGTCAACCCTTTATGTAATTAATAATCTCCATAAGCCCCCATAGGTTTATGAATGTTCACCATAGTCTTAATTATAGTAAAATAACATGTTTTACTTTGGTCACACTTGTTCATTTGTCCTAAGTGTCATTTTATATCACTTTTGTCTCATTTTAATGACAGTGTAGGGTTAATATGAGAGGAAAAGTATGTCAAGGTGTTATTGAATGTCCCATGTGTCAGGTTAATGTTAAGGTATTGTTATATAACTAATAATTATAGGTTCCACAATAAAAACAAGGAGATAACTATAAAAATAGGGAGTTTCTAAACTTATATGGATTAGAGGACAAGTTTGGCATGTGTGATAACTTCATTAGAGCCTCTTCAACTCCCCATAACTCATCTCCATGTTTATATTTCCTTAATAGTCCTAAAATTGATCAAAACCATTATATTTTTCCCATTTCTCTCTAGACAAGGTCAAATAGGTCATTAAGTTTGCATCTGGTATAGACAGGTCAGGTAGAGTTGAGGGGAATTATTTTGGTGGATGTTATCACTCCTAGTGGGCTCTAATTTTTTGGAAATATTTTTAAATTTGGTGAACCATTATTAATGAATTATTATTAATATTGTCAATAACTTAAAATTGTCTTCACATTCCTATCACCTACAAGTTTTCTCTTTTGCTTGTATGATATGATGTTTCCAAGTGTTGTAATAGATCATATTATTCATCTTCATGTTGTTTCCAACTGGTTTACACATGTGGAACATGTTTTGATAGGTAGGACTATCCTCATTATGCTATAAAATATCACCATTATAGTTTTTAAGACATGTGTCTGTAGTCTTAGGGTTTATTTTTTGTCAAGTGGTTTTAAGGCAAATAATACACATGTGTTCAACATATCAACAACATAGAAGCTAGTTTCTCTATGACATACTTACATTTGAGGACTTAGAAGTTTTTTTAAATGATTTATCAAGATAGTAATCAAGGACTGGTTAGAGTTTCAATATATAGTCATCTCTAATCATGTACAAAATATAGAGACCCATTCAAAACTTAAGACACAGGTGATGGTCAACTTCATGACTTGAATGAGTTTATCAAGTCATTGAGGTTAATAGTGTTTACCCTAGGCTAGTTAAAATAATGTTCATGGTGTAAGAGTGAGAAAATTTATAATGATATTGATTACCTTATTTTCTCCAAATAAGGTTTCTTCCTAATGTAAATGTCATTTGTTGGTGAAGATTATTGAATTATGAGTAGGTCTAATTATTTCATGTTAATAGCCTAGAACTAAAAGCAATGTATTAACACAAGAAATTTATGGATATGTTGAGGATAAGGATGGTTGAGTGGGATTTCACCCAATTGGTTTCTCATTGAGGATATTTAGTAAACATAGTGTTTTTGAGCCTAATGAGCTTGTAGCTTGTAGTGGCACATAACACATTGGTAGTGAGATATGAGAACCTAGTTTGTAGGCATGAAATGATCTAACCAAGTGTGAATACATTATAATTACTCAAATAGGAACTAGGGGATTGAGTTAAATTATTAAAACAAGAAAGTTTTCACCTACAGGAGTCTTACAACCTCTTTAAAATGAATACCTACAAGTTGAGTGGAAATCTACACACCAATCCAAGATAGAGAAAGATGCAAAATTAACTATTAGACATGAGATGAACTCATATAAGTGTCTAATTTTTTTAGGATTTTAAAAATTTAAAAAAATCATGAAATTACAATGCTCATACATATGACCACCTGCAGGAGTTTACTTCTTCCATAATTACATCTACAGTGTGACATAGGCAAACACATACAGCAGGCCAGACTGAGTAGTAAAATGTATGTTGGTTAGAAAAGATAGATATGGAAATAATAAAATAACCCTAAAATTCAAGGTCATCACACTTTAATGTGAACATCATATGGTATTAAATAGAGCATAATTGACCATAGAAGGTTCTAACCCCATACCCAATCAAATTGAGTGCTACTTGCAATCTACAAACTTAAAAGCCAGTCTTGAGGGATTTGATGTATTTATGTTACTAGGGGTATAAAAAAAATTTGATAATTGATAAAAAATAGTCAACATGACCCAAATCATCTCTCCATTCTTTTAGTTAATGTTTAAAAATAGAGGAGATACCCTATGTTATGTCTCAGATAGAGGGTACTATAATTTCAAGCTAATCTATAGACCTATAAATTCATGGTGAAAGGATGAGTGGAAGAAGGGTATTAAGGTGATATATATGGTTTATATAATTATTAAAAAATTATATAATACACCTAAAGTTATTAGAAACCTATAGGTGGGATATATACCCAATCACACATAATTAGGCCTAATAGGCTTAATACTAGGTCTATACCCTAATGACTTGAAACTACACTCATATGAATACATGGACCTCCAAAAGAAAATTTTTTTAAGGGAGATTAAAATAATAGTATCATCCATTTTTTTGTAGATAACAAGACATAGATGGTCAATTTGGCCTAAGACTATCTCAAACCCACCTAAAATGCACTACAAGATCTCGAAGGCCACTTTCCTTTGCTCAAATTTATATATAGGGACTAAATGGTTCCCCAAGGACATTTTAATAGTTAAATAGATTATTATATTTCTTTAAATTTATTTTTTTTAGGATTGAGATGTAAGGATTTTATGAACAATCCTTAACAGTCTAGACCATCAAAAACCCTCTAAAAACCCTTATGTAGACTCGATGGAGATTAAATGGTGATATATGAATTAAAATGTGGTAAAATTGTTATGAAAGTGTTTTTAATTTTTTAATAACTCTCTCATTATCTTCACCATCAAAATTTTTTTTACTGACACTTATGCGGATATGTTAAAACCTGAGTTTCTTGTAGGATTTGAAGTGTTATATAGGTACAGAGGAGAATTGTTTAGTAAGAATTATTTTAGGAGATATTTGGGGAATTTTATAACCCATAATATTCATATATCATAATATTTTTTTATTAAAATCCCTCTATTATCCCACTACAGGTAGTCATAAATAAGACAGTGAGAATGAAATTACTACCTAGTGAGAAAAATGAGAAGTGTGACAATGAAGCTTTAAAGGTTTATTTGATAGACAAAAGGAAAAAAAAAATTATAAAATATGTCAAATAACCTATGAAACACATTAAATTTAGAAATTAAAGGTCAATTGGGTGATAAATGTGAAGACCAGTCTAGAAAGGCTAAGTGAGTAGTCATAGACAGTGAATGATAAGTGGTGCATATGAGTCCATTAGTTGAGGGGCATATGATAGTTGTTACATATTTTTTCTAATTTTATAATATATATAACATGTTTCAAATACTCCTATATTATTTTATAATATTCAATATAAGTCTTCTTCATCAATATATTTTAAAATAGGTAGGTGAATAACCCCTATGGCAACTCAAAGGAGAATGATGCAATTCAGATGGACACTTATCTAAGATCACTATTGAATTTTTATCCACATAATTCACTTAATTTTTAATTATTTATAATATTTGGACACCTATATTTATGACCCTTTCACTTCTCTTTTTCTATGTCTCCTCCTTTGCTCTATAAATGCAAGCCTTTTTGGCATTTATAGCTAGTACACACCTAGTATGGTGAAGCCCTGCTAGTTTGGCACATTGTTTTATCCTTTGAATAAAGTTATGAAGTTGATTTATTCTTTTAAAATCTTTCCCAAGTACCTCAAGTGGTGTATTTTAATGACAAGTGATGAATATTGTTTCTCCTTGCTTTCATTCTACCCTTGTATGCATTGTGTGAGTGGCATCTCTTCTAACAGGTCTCATAAACTATATTATTTATTGATGTGTGCTTTAAGTGTGAGAGGGACTAGTATGTCTTATATCATACCTTATTTTCACCCATGTCTGGTTATGCATATCAATCTACCTCTATAAGAAACACTTATTCTAAAAGGTCATAGAGTTGAGGTTAATTTTAGTAGCTTTCTCTCTTAGTGTTTATGCAAGTGTGTTTGTGGACAAATATTTTGGTGTATCACCTCACTAGTATAGGTTTAAATTCTATTTTGTTCTTACCTTTTTACCCCCAAGTGATTGGCATAGTGTAGTGTGTGAGTTTAAGAGATAAATCAAGGGAGCTAGCCTTTTAACATAGAGGTTTACCTTTGCTATAGGCAACCCATATGCCTAGAGGTAATCCCATGTTGTCTAAATATGGGAGAGGCATGAACACCCTTTCCTAGGGTGAAATATTTGGCTATAATATTTTTGGCATTCCTAGTGGGACAAGGTCCAAAAGATTAGAATAATTGTTGGTGTGTTCTTCCTATTATCATCTTTTGGAAGCATGCAAGCAAACACCAATGGAAAATGTGAATTCATCATCTAGTTGTGAGAAGCCCAAGTACCTTTTTGAAAATGTTTTAAATAAATTATTATGTTTTATTTGAATAATTAATCTGATATGGATGGTTATTTTGATAACTCATATTATGCACCTCCCTATCAAAGTTGTTATCCACCATATATTCAACCCTTTCCACCTCCATATGGCCATCAGGTTATTCAAGAGTCTTGTAAATAAGCATATGAATAATTATGTCAATGAGATAATTTCAAGGCCCTTGAAGAAGAGATATAATCTCTTAATATCAAATTTTCCAAGGAGAGATACAAACTCTTATGAGGCATGTTCTTGAAAGCATTCCTCCACAATAGCCCTATCCATCTTACTAAACTCTTATACAACATCCTTAAGGTCAATAATAAAGATCCTATCCTCATATACCAATTCCACCTAAATAAAATTACTTTTTATCACTCATGATTGAATTTTTAGAGTTATAAATATTGATGAAGAAATGGGATGAAGAGCTTGTTGTGATGCCTAGTAATTCTATAGAGAAGATCAGAAAAGTAGTTCATTTCCTTTTGAGTAAATGGGTATTGGTTGAGGGAGAAGATATTTTAATCATAAATTAATAATTTCATGAAATTATATGTTAAATAAAATGGTGGATTGATAGGATTTCAAGTGGGAAAACCAAGAGGTTGAGAGGCAAATTGAAGCTGTTGAAAGACCTCAAGAAAACTATAGAGAAAGTGATATTTGTTTGAATAAAAAGTCTATCTCTCCCATAATTAAGTGTATTATTATGTTACATTTCAATTATATCATAAATATAATCTTAATTAATATCCCATTCAACCTCCAAAATATCCTAGTAGCCTCAAAGTTCCAACTTGGAATCAATTATGTGATGGTAACACTAAAAACCTTGTGTATGGTCAAACCACATTGCCCTCTCTTCAAAAAATTATAACCACATCATCTTTTAATTCCATCCAAAAAAAGTTTAAAAATGAAAAAGATGCCTTGGTTGAGGAATTATAAGTTAAAGTTACAGCTGTGGAAGGGTTCTAAGAAGACAATCAAGGCCAAGAGGTGATTGTTGAAGAAACTGACATGTATATGGTTCAGTAAAATCTTCTCTCCCTTAAAGATTTATTTAAAATGTTTATTTACATACCCATTCCCATTAATTATCCCTACATAACACCTCCTACTCTCTCTCTCCAAACCATGAACCAATCCACCACCCTCCCACCTCATCCCCTCTTGAAAATGAACCCATCTTGTGGGAGACAAGCAAATAAGAACAAGTTCAATGTGTAGCAGGTCAATAAGATGTTTTAATTGAATATGAATAAGAGATAATCATAGGGACTCCATTTATTTATAATGAACACAATGCATCCTTATTGAGACAAGAAAGATAATACATAAACAAACTTGTCATTACTCATAAAGATCTTGATCAAGGTATGTGACAAACCTATCAAGAGATGTTTAATGAGAATGAAAGTCTTGAGAGTCTTGTCCTTAAAGGAGAGTAATATGAGTTTATGGAGGTAGAATAAAATTTTCCTATTTAATAACCATGTATTTAGTAACATCATGATGTAGTAAATGATGACTACATTGATAGTCATGAACATGATCAAAAAGATGAGTTTTATAAAGATGATTGGTTACAATAGATTGAGTTATTTTAATAACTTGAAGAGCTTTGAAAATTGGAAGGTCAAGTTCACAATACTATAGAGAAATATGTTCTAATAGAAGATAATGATAAATATTGTATGGAATATACAAAGATTCTTTATGAGCTTGAGGAGCTTACAACTGATGAGTAATTTGATCCTATTCAAGATACCATGTAGATCAAGGAGATATGATTTGTTGAAACACCATTTAAAGTTACAAATAAGGAGTCTCATTAGAATATTGAGATTTTTGAAGTGATTTAATAATTCACCTTCATAGGTGATCTATTTTTAGCTACCCTAATGTCACTAAAGGTCATACCAAAGAGGTTGTAAAACATCAAGAAAATGAAGACATTAAGGCTAATGCTTAAAGGTAAAATTTCCTCATGCATTACTCTATCTCATGGAGAAAAATATGGCGATAATTTCCCCTTTGATCTAGGAGGAGAAAGTTGTTTCAGGTTAGTTTGTACATAGCTTAGTTTGCCTAAGTTTGGTTGTGTTTTTCTTAAGTGTTTTTTAGAACACAAGTGTGTTTATTTTTATCTTTATTTATTTTTTGTTTATCTATCTTCTATTTTTTTGTTTTTTTGTCTAATAAAATGATTATTAGTGTTGAAAGTGGTGTATAGGTGATTCTATTTCCTAAGGACAAGAGAAATCAACTGGTCCTTAGCATAACAAACATGCTACCTATCAGAAATCACCAAAATGTTGACTAATTTGACCCTTTGGTCAAATAAGAAAACCCCCCATGTAATTAAAAACCTCCAAAGGGCCCCCTAGGTTGATGAATGTTAACCATAGTCTTAACTAGGGTTAAATAACATGTTATACTTTGGTCGCACTTGTTCATTTATCATAAGTGTCATTTTATATCACTTTTCGGTCATTTTAATGAAAGTGTACAGTTCATATGAGAAAAAAGTGTGTCAAGGTGTTATTTAACATCCCATGTGTCAATTTAATGTTATGTTACTATTTTATAACTAACAATTGTAGGTTCCACATTAAAAATAAGGAGATAACTATAAAAAGAGTGAGTTTCTAAACTTCTACAGACTATAAGACAAGTTTGGAACATGTGGAAGCTTAAAGAGTGCCTCTTTAACTCCCCACAACTCATATCCACATTAAAATTGCCTTGAAAATACCAAAATTGATAAAAATCATTATATTTTTCCCATCGCTCTCTAAATAAGGTCAAACAGGTCATTCAATTTGCATATGGTATGGATAGGTCAGGCAAAGTTTAGGGGATTGTTTTTGGTGGTATTTATCACTCCTAGTGGGCTCTCATTCCATGGAAATATTTTTTAGGTTTCTGTAACATGCTTCGTATATTATTATTAAGACTATGGATGACTTAAAATTGTCTTCACATTTCTATCACCTACATGTTTTCTCTTTTGCTTGTATGATATGATTTTTTCAAGTGATGTGTGTGTTGTAACATAGTATATTCTTCATCTTCATGTTTTTTCCAATTTATTTACATGTGTGAAACATTTTTTAATAGGTAAGAATATCCTTATTGTGCTAGAAAATATCACCATTATAGTCTACAAAACATGTTTCCATAGTTGTAGGGTTTTTTCTTTTGTCAAGTGATTTTAAGGAAGATAATGCACCTATGTTTAACATCTCAAAAAAATGGAAGATAGTTTTTCCTTGGCATACTTGTATTTGAGGACTTGGAAGTTTTTTGAAGTGAGTTCTCAAGATAGTAAGTAAGGACTAGTCAGATTTTCAGTACACAATCATCTCTAAGCATGTACAAAATATGGAAGAACATTCAAAATGTAAGACACAGGTGATGTTCAAATCCATGACTTGAATGAGTTTCTCAAGTCATTCAGGGTCGTAGTGTTGAACCTAGGATATTTAAAATAATGTTCATGGTGAAAGAGTAATAAAATTATTAATGATACTGATTACTTTATTTTCTCCAAATAAGGTTTCTACTTGATGTAAATGTAATCTGTCAGTGAATATTATTGAAGTATGAGTAGTTCTAACGATTTCATGTTAATATCCTAGACCTAGAATCAGTGTATTAACATAATAATATGATTTATAGGTTGAGGAGAATTATGGTTGAGTGTAATTCCACCTATTTATTTTCTCATTGATGATATTTAGTAAACATAGTGTTTTTGAGCCTAATGAGCCTATAGCTTATAGTAGCACATAACACATTGGTAGTGAGAGATGAGAACCTAGTCTGTGGGCATGAAACGAGTTCACCAAGTGTGAATATTTCATAATTAATCCAAGATTAAACATTGGAGTGAGTTATAATAATAAAACAAGAAATTTTTCACCTACAAGAGTCTTACAACCTCTTTATAATGCATACCTACATGTTGAGTGGAAATCTATAGTCCAATCCAAGAATATGTAAGAATGATTATTAGACTTGAGATGAAATCATATAAGTTTGTAATGATATTAGGATGTTAAAAAGGAATCAAAATCATGAAATTAAAATGGTCATACATATGACCACCTATAAAATTTCACTTCTTCCCTAATTACATCTACAGGGTGACACAGTCAAGCACATACAACAAGCTAATCTGAGTAGTAAAATGCAAGTTGGTTAAATATATATATATATATGGAAATGATCAAATAACCCTAAGATTCAAGGATATAACACTTTTATTTTATCCTCATATGGTATTAAATAGATCATAGTTGACCATATACGGTTCAAAACCCATACCCAACCAAATTGAGTGTTACTTGTAGTCTACAGACTCAAAATCTAGTCTTGAGGGATTTGAGGTATTGAGGATGATAGGGGTGTGACCAAGCTTAGATAATTTATAAATAGGATAAACATGACCCAAATCATCCTTCCATGCTTTCAGTTAATCTATACAAATAGGGGAGATTCCCTCTATTCTATGTCAAATAGAGGGCACTCTAACTGCAAGTTAATATATAGACCTATACATTCATGGTGAAAGGATGAGTCTAATAATCCTATAATGGTATTAAAATGTATATAGGGTTTATATAAATATTAAATAAGTATATAATACACCTATAGTCATTAGAAACCTACAGGTGGGTTATATACCCAGTCACACATAGTTAGGCCTAATACTAGGTCTATACCTTGATGATTTCCAACTACACTCAGATGACTACATGGACCTCAAAAACACTTTTAAAAAATTTAGGGTAGAGTAAAATGCTGGTATCATCGATTGGTTTGTAGAGAACAAGACATAGATGGTCAATTTGACCTAAAATTATCGCAAACCCACCTAGAATGCACTACAAGAGCTCAAAGGCCACTTTCCTTTGCTCAAATCTATATGGAGGGACTACATGGTGCCCATGGGAGTTGGTAATATTTTAAGGGGGTTCGTATATTTATTTAAAAGGAATTTTTTTGGAGTTAAAGTTTAGGATTTTATGATTAATCCTTAACAATCCAAACCATCAAAAACCCTCTCAAAACCCTTATGCAAACTTAATGGAGAATAAAAGGTGGGATATGCATAAAAATGTGTTAAAATTCTCAAGAAATTATTTTTAACCTATTTAAAACTCTTTTAGTATCTTCACCATCAACTTTTATCATACTAACACTTGTATGAACAAACTAGATTCTAAGTTTCTTACGGGATTTGAGGTGTTATACAGGTGTAGAGGAGAATTGTTAAGTGAGAATAATTTTAGGAGATATTTGGGTATTTTTTATAACCCCTAAAATTCATCTCTCATCATATTTGTTCATGAAAATCCCTCTCTTATTTCATCCACTATAGACAGTCCTAAATAAGATAGTGAGAATGAAATGACTACCTAGTGATAAAATTGAGAAGTGTGACAATGAATATTTGAAGGTTTATTTGATATACCAAAGGACAAATATTTTTCCAAAATATGTCCAAGCACCTATAAAACATATTCTGTTGAGAAAATAAAGTTTAATTGGGTGATAAATGTGAAAACGAGTCTAGAAAGGCTAAGTGAGTAGTCATAGAAAATGAATGACAAGTCGTGCATATGAGTCCATCAGTTGAGGGGAATATGAGAGTTATTACATATTGTTTACAAATTTATAATATAGATAAAAAATTTTAAAGAACCTTAAATCAGTTTAAAACAATCAATTAAATTCCTCATCATCAAGATAGTTTCAAACAGGAAGGTGAAGGACCCCTATGCTAATTCAAAGGATAATGATGCAATTTAGATGGACGTTTTTCCAAGATTAATTTTGACTTGTTATCCACCTCATTCACTTTATTTTTAACTATTTATCATATTTGGACACCTATATTTATGACCCTTCCACTTTTCTTCTTCTCTCTCTCTCTCCTCCTTTATTCTATAAATGCAAGCCTTTAAGGTAATTGTAGCTAGTACACACATAGTATGGTGAAGCCTTGTTGGTTTGGCACGTTGTTTTGTCCTTCGAATAAATTTATGAAGTTTATTTATTTTATATAAATATTTCATAAGTATTTCAAGTGATGTATTTGAATTACAAGTGATGAATAATGTTTCTCCTTACTTTTGTTTTGCCCTTGTATGCATTGTATGAGTGGCATCTCTTCTAATAGGTATCATAAAGTGTATTGTTTATTGATGTGTGCTTGAGGTATGAGAGGGACTAGTAGTGTCTTCTATCAGACCTTATTTTCACCCACCTATGTTATGCATAGTAATCTTCCTCTATGAGAAACATTTATGCTAGAAGGTCATAGATTTGAGGTCTATTTAGTAGCTTTCTCTCTTATTGTATATGCAAGTGTGTTTGTGGACTAATATTTTGGTGCATCACCTCACTAGTATAGGTTTACATTCTACTTCCTTCTTCCTTTTTCACCCAAAAGTGATTGGACTAGTGTAGTACGTGATTTTAAGAGATAAACCAAGGGAGGTATCCCTTTAACCTAAAGGTGTACCTCTATTATAGGCAACCCATAGGCCTAGAGGGAATCCCATTTTGTCTAAATATGGGAGAGGTTTGAACACCCTCTCCTAGGGTGAAATATTTGGATAAAACAAGAACCAAGTTAAATTTTTTGAACTTGTAATAGGTTCCATTATATTCATTATTAAATTGCACCATTGGTCAATTCAAGTTAACAACTAGATACTAAAAACTATCCAAGAGATTACTACCTACATCCAAGCCTAAATGGACAAGGATAGAGAATGATGGAGTTTTAGAGTTTTGAAGTCTTGTGAGGAAGTTGAGTGGAATTAAGAGAATAAGGGTCCTGAGTTTCATACCAATATTGATCTAATATTTTTTTGTGAAGATAATAAAATACAAGTTAAACATAAGCCTACCATTACATAGTCCTCATCACCTATGGACCTACCCAATTTAGGTAATGAAGTATCCTCAATGACACAAAAGAGGAAGGGTATGATAAGGGGTGTAATTAAATTTTTCATAAAATGGGAGAGTTACGTTAGTATCTCTAAATAAGTAATTGGTCTCCCATAGTAAAATCTCATGAGGAAAGCCTAGAATGCCTAGATAGACTTAAGAGATTCTTTTCACACATCAGACCTAAAGGCATTATCTCAATGTATTGATGAGGTTGATAGAATAAGAGGCATTAATGGTTGGATGTTATTAGTTACACTTAAAGTCTTAATGATTTTACTCCAAACTTGCAGTGTCAAATGTCAAAAAAGAAGTCCTAAAACCTTACAATCACCATCTACAACTAGTCATGAGAAATAAGAGTCAAGTTCAGGTTTCTCAAGGTAGAGTTGAATTCATTTAGAAATTTAATGATTATAAGTACCTTAGGGAACACAAAATAAAATTAAATACACTTTTTCATATCATAAAAATCACCTACAAGGGTCTCTAAATTTTGATGATAACCTATAGCTACACCCTAAGGTTTAGTTAGTTGACTATGTAAGGTGTTATAGAGGAAGAAAATGGATTAACCAAGCCAACAAAAGTGATAAAATTGGTATAGGGAGTGTATTACATACACACATACGTGTATAATTAATTAGATCACTCCCTTTAAGGGAAAAACATAGGAGACACTATCATTAGGCCTATTATCCTAATACCCTACTCAAAGCATCACTACTTAAAGACTGAGGTTATAAGTAATAAAAATTTGAATGGGGACCTAAATATAACATGTAATATTCATATGGTATTTTTATAGGTGAGAGTGACATTGTTTTGTAGAGGATAACTTAGAATTGGCCATTTTGGCCTAAAATGGCCTTAGGAGTGCACAAAATGCATGATGGTCACCCAAGAAACACCTTTGTGAACTCATTACTATATAGATAAGTTTCATGGAGTTATAATCATATGGGAAAGTTTGAGGGACATTTTATACTAAAAACTAATGGCATTATTTCATAGGTTGGGGAATTAACCATTATGAATTATTGCTAAGAATTCAAACCTCCCTAAACCTCTCTTAAACCCTAATAAAAGCCTAATGGAGGAGATATTCAATAAAATAAATTAAAAATTCATTGAATTTTCCTATTTTATATATTTATTATGTTTAACACTCTTTTAATTTCTTGATCACACATTTATTTTGTATTGTCACTTGTACAAAAGTGATATATATTATAATTTTATAGTTTTCTAAAGAGAAAGAAGGTGTACAGATAGGTGAGTGGATGGAAAACATTATGGGGGGTATATGAGTATGTTTATAAACCTCTAAAACCTTAAAATTCATATTTTATATCCATGAAATCACCTTTATAGGTCTGTGTGTTGAAGACAATCTTAATGGGTTAATGTGAAGTGAGGTGACCATCTAGATGAGCAAGATAAAATAAGTTTGGGTTCTCCTAAGTTATTCATGATAGACTAGAGGTCAAATTGAAATTACACATATGTTTCTCACCTATTAAATTATTTTTCTTCAATTCATATGTCTATTTATGTGACAAGTGTCAAGAAACTAGGCCTAGTCTGTTAGTTGGCCTACTTGATCAATGAAATAAAACCTCATGATATGCATATAAGAGTATGAAAGGCTGGTGTCCAAGATAGATATAAATTAAAGGAAGGGTTTTATTACTTATTAAATCATAATTTCCATATTTTAAGTTAGATTAAAGGTGTCTAGAGTCTCCAAGGAAGTTTTAAACAATTTGATAACTCCCTAATCAATAAATTGTCTTTTGGTGTAGAGAGAGTATGGAGGTGTCAAGATGAGATGTTAGTCATTGAGGAATGTTTCAAGATGATCACTAAAGTTATAGGAATGTTTCAAAAAATTAAATCCATTGTGTTGATGTGGTAGATCTCAAAAAATTCAAATATGCTCAATGAGTGGTTTCTCCTCTCATCTTTGCCAACCACATGGAGTTACTTGAAGAGAAAATTGACACATTTCTCAAGGGATATTTTTGTGATTGTATTATAGTTTCTTGAAGAGGGTAAACTATTTCATGTTAAATGAAAAGTCATTATTTATCTATCCTACATCCACCTCTCTCTCTTTCTCTTCATAATTCTCTATATAAGTAGTCATTTTTGGCCTTAAGTGGATCCTCACATTGGTTATGGTGAAGCCTTACTAAAATTAAGTCTTTTGCTTGCCTATGAAAATAAATTAATGTTTTATATTATATATCATTACTTAAAATATATAATGTAACTATGTTGTATTGAAGAATTCTTAGTGATATTAGTGTATTCCTTGCATTTGTCCTTCATGTTCATGCCTTATGCAAGTTATGCCTCTTATAGGTCATATTAAGTTTTTTACTTAGTTTGATTAGTTAGAGAACTTATAAATCATTAGTGTTTACTACTATCACCTCTTTTTGTACCATTCTAGTACCTTTGCAATCTCCCCAACCTTCATATTGAAACACTAGTGTTATTTTAAAATATAATTAGATTGTAGAATAATGTTTCATAGTGCATCTTCAACAAGATAAAAACTTCATGTTTGGTGCATCACCTTGAGATTAAATTTCTAGTTTTAGTATTCATTTATCCCTTTTCCATGTTAATCAAATAGTTTAGTTGGTTATTTTAGGTGTTTTACTTTGGGATCTAGTGCAAAATCTAGAGGTTTATGTATACACATAATCATTTCAAATTTTTATCAATTATTGACATTCTATATCTTGTAGAAACCCATAAAATATCAATCACTTTGAGTGCATGCCTTAAGGGGTGCACCAATAAAGGGGTGGGCAGATCATTGGTGCTTCGTAGGATTATTGTCCCTTTTACCACTTGTTATCTACACACTTGTCTCCTAAAAGCCATTTCCCTAAGCTTTTTATTCTCTCTTGTACACTCTTATAGTATTTCACCACCTTCATTACCCATTTTCATAACCTAAAATACCTTTAAATAATTTAAAATATTAGGTTGACTAGGTTGACCTTGTACTCTTATTGGTGAAACTCATTTAGGGTCTAGGTTAGCTCTTGGTTGACCTAGCCCTTGACCTAGTGAGTTTTTGTCAATAATGATACTAGGTCAACTGGGTCGACCCTGTCATCCAAAACTTTTATGAGGGATTAGGGTTAAATCCACCTATATACAAGATCATTTAACCATTATTTATAGAAGAGAAGAAGAAGTAAAATAAATTGTGCATCTACTTATCCACCATTCTACTTGAGGAGCAAGCTTAAGGCGTCATACTTTCTTTAGAGATATGGATCTTATCTTATGGAGAAGTCTTTTGTATCCATTGATGGGTTATGTATCCTAGAGATAATTTATCCTTGTCATGCTTAAATACCATAAAAACCTCTTATGAATCATCTTATACAAGGGAGATATTAAGGCTCAATAGGTTTATCTTCAAAGGTAATTATTCCTAACTTTGTTCCTCCTTTGTAAGAGTAGATAGATATGCATTTTCACTTCTATTCCATGCATTAGGATTCTATATACATTGACATGGGTATATGGCATCTATGTATGTTTAATTTTATTATTTACTACCCCCACTTTGTGCCACAATCTTTAGTGAGCACTAGATTAGACTTTTTTTTACATGTTATTAGTATAGTGACTATGAAAACATAGGATTTAGTTAGGGTTATCATGTAGTTTTAATTGAATAGAGGCTTTGGAACCCTCCCTAGTGATTTTATTTATGATAATATATCCCCTAATTAGATCTTTAAGATACACATATTGGGCATGTTCCTGATTTCTAATGTATCCCCAATTGGAAGTGTATGTAGGATCTATCTTCTTTGAGCTAGGGTTGATTTATAGATTTGAAACATTTTTTATTACATAAGTTTTGGTGAACCAAATGTGAATCTAAACCTTGAAGTTTTTTTTTCACATTTTTCATTTCTATCATTTTATTTATTGTTTTTCTATACTTGTGATATTAGGTCGATAGGGCAAGTATAGTTTCTAAGTTTTATGCAAAGATTTAACATACAATCAAATCAAAAATGAATCTATCCTTTTTATTTAGGTCTTCATCAGATACAGGTTATTGGGTTGAACATGTTGACACAGTACTCTTATTCATCTCTAGAAAAACATACTAGGTCAAATAGGTCGACATAGTATTCTAGACAGCTTCTAAAAAATATACTAGGTCGACCAGGACAATATAATCATCTTAAAAGGCTTTAAAAAATAGGGAATTACATAACTAGGTTGACCCAGTTGATATAGTTGGTATAATTTTCAAGTAAAATTCAAAACACTTCAACATAAATTTTACAATCCTCAACATCTTCCAACCCACCAAGGTTCCTTTCTCTCTCTCTCTCTTTCATTTTAGTTTTCCCTTACAATTTATTTTTTGAAAAGTTTGTAGTCTTTAAAACTATCATCATACAAAAAACTAGGTCAACTTAGTCAACCTATTTTTGTATTCTATCTTATATCTAAAAGACTACATTGACCTAGTCAACTTAGTTCTTAAGAACCATTACTTCTATAGTACAGTAATGACCCTACAGAATCTATTCTATAATGTTTACATACATTGTCATCTAAATCGACCCTATACTATGTTTCAAATTAGGAATTAACAACTATATGCTAGTAATTACTTCACACTTTCACTTTCAGTTGTTTGCCTAATTAGAATAGATCACATAGTCTAATTAGATGGTTTTTCAATATACCATTTAGTTTCACTATTTTTATCTTTCTTGCATACACTACCAAATCACATAATCTCAAAATGTAATTAAATATTTATCTACCCAAGGCCTACCTACTTGGATTTCATCACCAAAGGGAAATCGAACTTGGTTTTTTGGCCAATTACAAATGCATGGTGAAATGTATATATTAGAAAATCACCTGACACCCTTATCACTATGGGATTGTGAAGTGAGGGGATAGGCCCCAATACCATTGACAGCACGAATCCTTTTCACCCTGAATGACCCAAAACCATCCATAGAATACATTCTAGTTCCCTAATTTCATCCAACTTCCCTACCACACTTAAAATAACACTTTATAATAATAAAAAAATTTAGGATGACCACTTAGTTAACATTTAATTTTCAAGTTAATGGCTTGCTCTTTACTCATTGTATGTTATATTTCAAATACTTGCATTGGCCAGTGTTATTGTAAGGTTTTGTGTCATGTGCCTCAATCAGATCATTTTCATTGGCCTAATTGATTGCATATTTACTTCTATTTCTTACTTTCAAATTACATTGCAAATATTTTCCCTATTTCTAGTACACTATCATTATATTTGACACAGTCTCTTATAGATTGTCAATTTCCCTTACCTATAGTATTGAGTTGACCTGATCGACCTAATATTCATTTTTGCCTCTCAGGATATAGTACTACATCAACCTTATAAACTCTATATCCTTATCAATCTATTCTCTATCCTATGTTATAGCACTATGTCAACCCTATTGACTTTGTATCCTTCTTCACTCAGTTTTTGGAACCTATTTCTAGTACTATGTTGACCCAATCAACTCTGTACTCTTATCTATTCCTTTGTATCTCTTTGCTTTTACATCAACTTTGCCTTTCTTAGTCTCTCTCCTTCATCATGACACTTGTTGAGTTGTGGATCTAAAAGATTCACTAATGAAATAATCTTGAGGTTGCTGGGCTTACACACTAACCGGCATCGGTCAAAACCAACTGACATCAATTAGGGATCGATCGACATCGTTTAGGGGTCGGCCGACATCAGTCATCTTTAGATCGACACTGAATTCTGTGCATTTCCAGCTTTTCTATTTTTAGGAGAACATATTTGAGCCTTTGATTTAAGAGGTGGATCTAAGGGCAGCGAATGCATGGCTCATGAACCCTAGTGTTGTAGTATACTATATAGTAGGGTTAGATCCTCATAGCATGCAAAACAATTCAGTAATTGAGTTGATTTTAATTGATAGAGAGAGAGAGAACTCTTGAGAAAGAATTACTGTACATCTACGAGGTGTGAGGAGAGAGAGATTTTTTCATTGTATTTCCTTCTAGAAGAGTTTAATACAAGATTGGTTGTTTCTTGTATCTCTTATTATTTACTATTTTTGATTTCTAGTTACTTATTACTTCTGGTTTCAATTTTGTGTTTAGTTGCTTATACAAAAGTAACCAATTGTACTCTAAGATCCTAACAATTGGTATCAGAGCGTGTTAGTTTTTTTTGATTATAGAATTCACTCATAGGGGTTTCTAATTGAGTGGGAGCAAAGCAATGGCAAAAGAAAGTAAACTAAGAATGGAGAAATTTAATGGCAAGAATTTTCAATTATGGAGGATGCATATTGAATATTATCTATATCAAAAAGATCTGTATTTACCATTGGGTGGGGTTTCAAGGAAGCCCACAAAAATGGAAGATGAAGAATGGAATGTTCTTGATAGAAAGGCTCTTGGATATATAAGGTTAAGCCTGGTAGCTTCTATGTTTTCCAACTTATCATAGGCAAAGACAACGGTAGAGTTATTGGATACTTTGGAAAATTTATATGAAAAACCCTCAGCTTTGAATAAGGTATATCTTATGAAGCAATTATTTAATTTGCAAATGCAGGAAGGTGGATCTGTATCTAATCATATTAATGATTTCCATACAATAGTAAATCAGTTAAATTCAATCAAAATAGTTTTTGATGATGAAATTAAGGCTCTCTTAATCTTATGCTCTTTACCTAAAATTTGGCATAGTTTGGTAATGGTAGTTAGTAATATTGCATCTACTTCAAATATCTTGAAAGTTGATGATGTTGTTAGTGTAATCTTGAATGAATAAATTTGCAAGAAAAGCACAAGGGAAACATCAGGTAATGCTTTAAGTGTTGAAAGTAGGGGAAGGCAAAGAGAGAAGGAAAAGCAAGGTAAATCAAGGTCAAAGATGGGAAGTAGATCCAAATCCAAAAATGGAAGAATAACCTGCTAGAATTGTGGAAAGAAAGGGCATGCAAAGAAAGATTGTTGGTTGAAGGATAACAAAGAAAATCAGCATGAAGGTAATAAAGAAGCAAAAGTTGTAGGTATTATGTTTCTTTCATTGATGATGCTACAAGAAAGGTATGGGTTTATTGCATAAAGAGGAAATTTGATGTTTTTGACACATTTAAGAAATGGAAAGCTTTGGTTGAGAATGAAATAGGTTTGAGATTGAAGTGCCTTAGATCTGACAATGGTAGTGAGTACCATAGCAATAAATTCAATAGTTACTATTCTATGAGTGGAATATGCAAGGAAAGGATGGTTCCAAGGACACCTCAGCAAAATGGAGTTGTTGAAAGGATGAATAGAAAAATAATGGAGCGTGCATGGAGTATGAGGTTGCATATTGGTTTGCCCTTACAGTTTTGGGTAGAAGCTGTAGATACTGTAGTTTACCTGATTAATAGAGAACCTTCTACTGTACTGGATGGTGGAATTCCAGAAGAGGCTTGGATAGGTAAAAAGGTAAATCTTTCATTTCTCAGAGTTTTTGGTTCTAAAGCTTTTGTGCACATTGATAAAGAAAATAGAAAGAAGTTGGATGCTAAATCTATGTGGTGCACCTTTATTGGTTATGGTTTTGGAGATTTCGGATTCTGATTGTGGAATTTATGAACTAAAAAAATTATTAGAAGCCATCATGTAGTTTTCAATGAGAAGGTGATGTACAGGGATCAGCTCAAGAGGCTAAATAATTCTAAGTAGGGCAATCTTGATTTGGAAGAGGTTATGATCCAAAATGAGCTCATGGGTAAAAATAATCACTCATAGAAAAACACAGAGATCAACATCAGTCAGGTGGAAATTGATGTCAGTCAGGTGGAGACCAACATTGGTCAGGTGGAAATTGATGTTGGTTAGGTGGAATCGACGTCAGTCGGGTGCAGACTGACATCGATCAGAGATGACTGGGATCAGTCACTGTCAGAAGAAAATTTGGGCAGACAGTAAGCTATAAATGAGTCTCAAATGCCCATAAGGAGGTCTGAAAGGGTAAGTAAACCTCCAATTCATTATTCCCCTTCTTTATACTACTTGTTGCTCACTGATGGTGGAGAACCAAAAAGTTTTGATGAGGCAATGCAGGTAGAATCTAGGAAATAGTGGGAGCATGGCATGAATGAGGAAATTGATTCCTTGGAAGAGAACCATACATGGGATTTGGTTGAGTTACCAGCCAGAAAGAAAGCACTAAAAAATAAATGGGTATACAGGTTAAAGGAAGGAGAAAATGGACAAATGAGACATAAGGCTAAAAATGGTAGTAAAGGGATTTACATAGAAACTAGGTATTGATTTTGGTGAAATTTTTTCTCCTATAATAAAGATGACTTCTATTCAGACTGTATTGTCTTTAGTTGCTATTGAGAATTTGTATCTTGAATAGCTTGATGTTAAGACAACATTTCTTCATGGAGATTTGGATAAAGAGATATATATGGATCGGCTGGAAGGTTTTGAGGTCAAAGGTAAGGAGAAACTTGTGTGCAGGTTGAAGAAAAGCTTATATGGTCTTAAGCAAGCTCCAAGACAATGGTATTTGAGGTTTGACAGGTTTACGACAAATCATGGCTTTAGTAAATGTCAATCTGACCATTGTGGTTATTTTAATAGATTGGATAATAATAGTTATATTATCCTGTTACTGTATGTAGATGATATGCTTGTTGCAGGTTCACACATGCAGGAAATTACTGAGCTTAAGGTAAAATTAGCTCACAAATTTTCCATGAAGGATTTAGGAGCAGCAAATAAAATCCTTGGCATGAGTATTAAGAGAGATAGGAAAAATAATTGTTTGATTTTGTCTCAAGAGGATTATGTGAATAAGTTGTTGGAGAGGTTCAATATGTAGGATGCAAAATTGGTACGCACACCTATGGCTAGACACTTCAAGTTGAGTAAAGAATAATGTCCTAAATCACATGATGAGGTTGAGTACATGAGTAAAGTTCCATATGCTTCAGCAATTGGGAGCTTGATGTATGCAATGGTATGTACTAGACCAGATATTGCCCAAGCAGTGGGAGTTGTCAGCAAGTTTATGGCCAATCCAAGAAAGGAACACTGGAAAGAAGTTCAATGGATTCTTAGATATCTGAAAGGGACCAATAGTAGGCATTTATGCGATGGAGGATCAAACACTTCTCTACATGGGTATGTAGATTCAGATATGGCAAGTGACTTGGATGGTAGGAGAAGCACCACAGGATATGTGTTCAATGTTGGTGGAATGGCGGTTAGCTGGATTTCAAAGTTACAAAAGGTTGTTGCCTTGTCTACTACAGAGGTAGAATACATTGCAGTCACAGAGGCTAGCAAGGAAATGATTTGGATGACTCGGTTGTAGATTGTTTAGTTATATTCAAAGTGCAATTCATTTGGTAAAGAATTTAGCCTTTCATTCAAGAACCAAACATATACAGCTTAGGTACCACTTCATTAGATAGGTATTGGAGGATGGACAGTTGAAGCTAAAAAAGATCCATATGGATAAGAACCATGTTGATATGTTAACAAAGCTGGTAACAAAGCAGAAGTTGAATCTTCATTCAAATTTTGGTGGTCTTCAAGATTGAACTTGAAGAGAGAGAAACAAGCTAGATATGTTTAGAGGATGTTGTTGTGCAAGTATAGGTGCAGCTGTTTATCTCTAAGTGGGATATTGTTGAGTTGTGGAGCTAAAAGCTTCACTAATGATCTAATCTTGAGGTTGCTAGGATTACATAGTAACTGGCATCGGTCATCTTTAGACTGACATCAAATTTTGTGTGTTTCCAGCTTTTCTATTTTTAGGAGAACAGATTTGAGCCTTTGATTTAAGAGGTGGATCTAAGGGTGGCGAATGCATGGCTCATGAACCCTAGTTTTGTAGTATACTATACAGTAGGGTTAGATCCTCATAACATGTAGAACAATTCAGTAATTGTGTTGATTATAATTGATAGAGAGAGAGAGAGATCTTGAGGGAGAATTACTGTACATCTGTGAGGTGTGAGGAGAGATATTTCTTCATTGTATTTCCTTCTGGAAGAGTTTAATACAAGATTGGTTATTTCTTGTATCTCCTATTATTTGTTGTTTTTGATTTCTAGTTACTTATTACTTCTAGTTTTAATTCTGTGTTTAGTTGCTTATACAAAAGTAATCAATTTTACTCTAAGATCCTAACAACACTAAGTTGAATTTAATGGATATGATGAGTCTTACCAACCCTGATAGGTTATCCCATAAGTATCTTGTAGCTCCTATCCTAGATGAAAGTAATGTTCATAAAGCCACACACTATAAGCTATGGGACCCCTCCTCATTCTTCTTCACTTCACAATCCTCTCTTCTCACTTGCATACAACCTAAATTAGAGTATGCACTCAAAATTCTCTTATTCATCATTGAATTTCCTCAACATCAAGGAAAGGATCCTTCTACTATTTACCAATTCATGATAAGTGGTCAATTTTAAAAGCCTCACTCACCTTCTCCCATTTTAATACATGGATTTTAGGATGCTATCTTCTTTTATTATCAACCTATTCCCTCTATTTTGACCCCTTCTCATACCATGACTTCTTCTTTGACTTCCTCTACCTCCATGCCTAGTATCTCTACTAACATGGTGGGTTTTACATCTAGTGGGCCTCTTCCAAGATCCACTCTTCTCAATTCTTCCACTAGTTCATCATTTGTTACCCATGGTAATCATTCCTCTAGTGGTATTCTTTCTCATCCCTCTACTAGTCCATCTTTTACCACACAAGAAAATTATGCCACTAGTAACTCACTAATAGTTCTTCTCAAGCCCCTACTAATGCTTATAGTGGTACCCAAGCCACTAATACCAATGCAAATGCTTCAAACACTAATGCAACTCAAACCCTTAAAATCCTTTTACAAACTCTTAATCAAATGAATGTTTTTCAAGCTAACAATGCAAATCAAATAATGCAAATTCAAAATCATCTTATCCATCTTTAAACCCACCCTCAACAAATACCATAGGATATGCATAGTAAATATTTCCCCCCACCTCCTCTTAGTTATTCCCATGGTAATCCTTTCCCTCAATCTCACCTTGTTAATAAAATAATCAATCATCTTTAAAATGATCCTCTTACATTTCAAATTACTTATAGAAATAGGAGGTATCACCCCTACCATTTATTACAATGGGTCAATTGATCTTTCTCTTCATTTAAAATCATTTGGAAATCTATATAAAGATTGGTTCAAATTAAACACCTTTGCTACTACCAATCTCTTAGAAAAAACTCTAATGAGTGATGCTTTAGATTGTTACAACCAACTTAAATCTTATTCTATTATTAGTTTGGAATATTTAGTCAATTTTCTAATCTAAGAGTTCCAAACTAATGATCTTCCTGAGAATACCTTGGCCCATTTTATAAATTTTAAGCAACTTGAGACTAAAACTACATAATCTTTCATTAAATTATGGAAGACCTTGTCTAAGAAATGAGAACATAATATGGTAGATGATAACCTCTTTCATGTCTTTACCAATGCTCTTATTCCCAAGTTGCAATATCAGGTTTATACTCTCTCTATCCACATACTTTAGATGAGTCTATTGACCAAGCTAAGCATCAATATTTCCTTAAACATCAATTCAATCCATCCCAACATTCTATAGGTACTCGTATGTTACTCAAGAACAAGAATCATCATGATACCAATTATGATGTCCTGGACTCTCATGATACCATTCACACTATTCAAGCTATTGTTCCTAACCAAACTTCAAAACACACTTCCCCTCCCAACCACATCACCAATCCCCATGTATATTCAACCAATAACATCAATTTTCATAAACCTTTATCCTTAATGGAACTACTAAAACATTTACCAAGGCCTCTCTCATGAGAACTTAATCCCACTCATCCTATGAAATCTTGGTATGATCCTAATAATGTTTTTTGGTTTCATGCTAGTTGGGGTCATTCTCATGAGACCTATAGATATCTTCATAATTTGGATATGAATTTCCTTCTTGGTCCCAATTTTGACCATAATTTTATCATTCATCAATGATAACAAGCCTATGACATTACCTTCAAAGCCTATGAAATACATATTAAATCTCAAGCTTTAAATGAGGATAATGCTTATTTGGCCATCTATAAATATCCTCTTCCAAATCACCAAGATACCCAAGACAAACCTACCCCTTATACAAATAATGTTGATAGTTTTATTGACCCAACTCCTAAAGATAATGTGTTTAATATGACTAACATGAAAAGTGTGGTTTATTTCATTGATCCTCAACCCATCTACACACCTCCATTGTCTTGCACATTTCATGTTATCCAAGATTGTTCTCCAACTCACTTAAACGAGTTGGGAAAAGATGACCTTATATCTTTTGATGAACTAATTCCAACACCTCCCTTATATAAAACTTTTCATACTATTTCTATCATCCCTCTAGCTTCTTTACCTATCACCAATGATAATTAAACATCTATCAACACTTCTACTAATTATCAAACCACACCTACATCAACTATTCCATTTTATCAACATAAAATACAAACTTATCCTCCAATTCAACCTTATGCCTCTTATCAAAATAAATTCACATGTACTTTGAATCCTCCTTCTGAGGACCTCCTTTAACACTATGTACCTCTTTCCAATAATATTCTTATGGGTTATGATGAATGGGATCCTATCACAGAACTCACTACTCTCCCATCTCAAATCCCATTTCTAAAACTTATGACAAACTCTCCATATCATCATAACTATCTTATACAACTTTTGTTTGAAATGAACATCTCTTATCCTCCACTAGCAGAACATGAATCCACCTTATTTGGATCAAAAGATAGAATTTTACAATAATACAAAGAGATGTCCATACATGTTGATGAAATAATGGAATCTTATATTTACCTCAAATTCTCCATTGATTCCATGATCCTTAATGAGATTATACTTCATGTGGATGATATTCCTTTGTATATTAGTTTCCAAATTAGTGATATCTAAGTTAAGCATGCCTTGATTGATGAGGTTTTCATCACTTGTATTTCCTCTCTCAAATTTATAAAAACCCTTAGATATTTTGAATGCAATCTAAAATCCAAATGCAACACATGTCAAGGCTATGACCAAAGGAAAATACATCCTTTGGTTGTGTGTGGATCACCATTACCATCCCACCTATCACCATTTGTGTGAAGGTGATGATCTTCAATTTTCCTCTATCTTATAACATTTTGCTTGATAGCCCATGGGCTCATCATATGAGATCAGTTACCTCTTTATCTTGTCAATGCTTCAAATTTCATCATAATGGATCCATCTACAAGATTCAAAGTGACACCAATCCTTGGAATTTTGAATAATTCTATGACTATGGTGTATTTAAGATTGCTACCCTTGAACCCTTGCCAAGCATTCCATTTTATGAATCTCAATGGTTTAACTTTCCTATCAATTATAACTAAGGTTACAATGGTCACCCCAAACTCATTGGGAATATACCCCCTAATCTCTTAGATTATGATGATGATGATGAACCTAACGAGATTAATCTTAAGATTAAAATTTTTGATCTCTCACCTCATCTCATCTCTCAACTTCTTACATCTTTACAACCTCATTCTTATCAACCACCTTGTGATGACATCCTTGTTGTCTTAACTAAGACTTGGCATTCCATTCATCACACCACATCAAATTATAAGGTCATCCCTACCTACACCATTGATCTTCATACACTTGATTATGATGATGGTTATACCTTAGATGATCCATTCTTATGAGGTCTCATTCAAACCTAAGATGCTGAGATTATTCATTATCATTCCTTTTTTCTTCATTATTTTAGTATATCTTCCCATATGTTTCCTAATTTTAGTATTTTCACTCTTTCTCATAGGGTAGAGATGATACGAACACCTCCAATTTTTGAAAAACTGCATAAGAGTATACTTATGGATCATGTTATGACTCATCCCTATCACTTTGATAGAAATCATTACCCCTGTAGCCTACTTATATTTGAGATGCATGCTACTATCCTTTAACCTTCTATGGACACCACCACTTCTTTAGTAGAGCCTAGTTTGAATCCCATTACCACTCACTATATAACTAACTCTCTTCCTATTTCCAATCTTATTACTCCTTCAGTTAATCCTTGTTCATTTTATCCACCAAACCTACCTTATTTTAGTGATGGTTTACTCCCTTTACCATAGATGGCTCCTTCACCCACCAAATGGGTTGATCAACCTTATTGTCACATTCATAATGTTATCAATCATTGGACTAGAGAGTATTCCCTATACTAAGATCCTTCATCTTTTATTACACCTCCTCTTATGATTACACCTAACAAGACTACTCATAAGTGTATTTATTACATCCATAGCATAGAAAACCATTCATCCATGCATTATCATAAGTTGTGATAATATATCAATGCCTTACATCCCACCACTCTTTATCCCTCAAACAAGGCTATACCTCCCCCAAAAGTGTTACCTAAGTATGTTCCTAAGTATGGAGAGGTATATTGTCTCTAGAACCAATGTGGAACACATCACACTAATCATTACCACATCCTTTAATAACAACTTAAGGATAACCACTTTACCATTATTGCACCTTCTACCCTTCCTCTCATAATAAGGCTCCCCCTTCTTCCCCATGGTTCCACCTCCTATGGTTTCATCTCCTCTTGTGGTCCCTTTTCCACCTACTATTCCTCCACCTTTGAGTCTCTCACCCATGGATGCTTCTTCACCTATGAGTCCCTCACCCATGGTACCTTCCCCATTAGTGACCCCATAATATCCCATAGAAACCACTCCCATGCATTATTTTTAGCATCCCCTAGATGATAGTCCTCTTCATCATGATCTTTTAATTATTATTACATTTTTCATTGATGATATTTGATGTGAAGTATTTTCTCAACTTTCATTGAAGATCGATGAGACATTAGCTATAGTTCACATTCAACTACATAGTGACATATCAAATGTTATGGATAATATGTGTGGATAAATATATTAGTACTCATGAACACATTCATGGTGTTATTACATTTTTTCATTTGGATTGGATGTGTTATCCAACCTTACATTTCTCTATCTTATATCATTTGACATTGTGTCAAATTCTTATCTATATTATATGATGACTTTGGTTTCGCACTGTATATTAATTATGATGTCATTATGTTCTCTATGGATTTCATTTTCCTCATTATTTTCTATTTTCTTCTTGAGTTCATTTTCTATGTTTACCTTATTCCTTTTCATGATTGTTTGCTATCTTACCTCCATAAACACAAATAATTATTATTTTGACTTGTTTATACAAATCTTAATCCCTTTAATCATTCCTTATTTACCATGTGATCAGTTATAAAAAATTAATCTCATTATAATCTCCTTTTACTGGTCCACTTTGGATTTCTTTTTATTCTCCTTTATTCCCTTTTGTAAACTAAGCATATACATGGTTGAGACTTGAGATAACATTCTAGTTCATCGTTAAGCCTAAATCTTCTAGTCAGTCTTGTCTTTAGATACTTAGCCTCCTTTTCCAAAGCCTAAAGCTCATTCATGTGTATCACTTTATCTCTCATGATTTGTCATTCCAAGTCTATATGGAGGAGGAATCTTAAAATCCATAAAAATATTAAAAAGCTAAATCATTTAATAAAAGCCAATGATCTAAAAGGTAGCATTAAAAATTCTCAAAATTCAAATCACACTAAAATATGTTATTCTAATTACAACTCATGTTTTTAATAAAAGTTTAAACTTTGTAGTTGGCCTCACTATAGAACCGAGGTCCATTGGGGTGTGGTACACTAGTATATTAGAAAAGGAGAATAAAAAATCTTTTAGTGCTACCTACTTTTTCATGTAATTACCCAATCTTTGTAGTAGACTGATGGCTCTATAAGGGTTCCTAAAGAATATGGAACACATTATGGGAAGGTAGGTCCATTTTAATTTTTCATATTCAAAACTACCTACATTAGTTTATCTTAGTAGTACAATTATTTTCCTACACAACTTTGTGTTTATAGCGAATGGGTGTCCTCTATATATTGATGGTGACTAGTAACTTAGTGTCTTCTCATGTCCTTAGTCTACCTCATGTCTCCTAAGGTCTTCTCATAAGATGCCTACATTATGTTTTTTATATTCCATTTTTTACTCCATACAACCCTCATATTTCCCCTTGAGAAATATTATATTATTCATTGATCGCTCCCCTGGGGATTCCATTTGTGAGTTACATTATAAAACCATGGATAGAACTTGGCCTTCCTCACAAATTACCAAATTTTCACATTACCATACAAAACACCCCATTTTTACCATGTTTTCACATTAATTGTACCTCATTGGTGTTCCCTTTATGAGTTACAGTGTAAGACCATGGATAGGACCTGGCCTTCCTTATAAAATTTTCCAATATCCAAGTCACAACAAAATTACATGTGTCAAATATGAGATAAGATGTGATTGATTATGAGTTACATGCCATTGACATGCTTCCCATCTTTAATTAGTATTTTTTATTCTTACTTCATTAATATTTCATATTTTATCTTCTTATATTCCAATTACATGTAAGAATCTAACCATTTTTCTTAAGTTTTTCATACTTCCCAACTTGAATTAGTGTGATTAAATTAAGACCATTTTTTCCAATTTTGTTTCTCTTTTATACTTCCCAATATAATTGATTGACTTAATTGATTTATTTTTATGCCATTGTTCTTTTACATGATTTCTATTTTATTACATTATTTTCATACTTCCCAATGTGATTTAGTGTGATTTTACTTGTTTTAATTTGGTGCCACTCTTTCTCATGGTATAAAGACAACTTTTTACCCTCTTATTTACCTATTTTTGGTTTCTTATACTTAAGTCATTTTTTTCATATTACACATTTTTCAACATGAAATAGTGTTTAATACATTTGTCTTTTATTAATTATGCTTTGTCAAGTCCTTTTTGCTTATTTATTTTTGACCATACATGTGTCCTACATAATGCTAGAAAACAAAACACAACACATATATTTCCTATAACATATACAAAAAGTCAAAATACATGTGCTAGAAAGAAATATACCCATGCATCCAAAACCATAACCATAATACAAACACATTAGCTCAACATCCAAATGTCAACATAGAAAATCTCTCTCTCTCTCTCTCTCTCTCTCTCTCTCTATATATATATATATATATATATATATATATATATATATAGAGAGAGAGAGAGAGAGAGAGAGAGATTTTCTATGTTGACATTTGGATGTTGAGCTTACGTGTTTGTATTATGGCTATAGTTTTGGATACATAGATATATTTCTTTCTATCACATGTGTGTGTGTGTGTGTGTGTGTGTGTGTGTGTGTGTGTGTGTGTGTGTGTGTGTGTGTGTGTGTGTGTGTGTGTGTGTGTGTGTGTGTGTATCATGTGTTTTTGATATAAAATACAAAAATACATCATTTCAACTCTAAGGCTAGGTTTTATCATGTCTATCTCATGGCCTAGCCATTATGACCATAGATGCCTCAGATGATCCCCTCTAAACAGTATACTATAAAGAAGATGTTCGATATCTCAAGCCTACTACCTATCCCTATAGGTTGGCTACCTGGTCTATACTTATCCTAGCTGAATAGTGGTAGACAAATTCATAGCTCTCTCCTAAGCTAAGGCCTACCATACGTGTGTCTCTCTTTATCCTACGCCTATTGGTGGATGTATCCCATCTTTGCATGCTTTCAATCACCTCATGGCCTCTTTTTCTAGTCTAGACCAGCTCACCTAAGCTAGGGTAGATGGTACCATGGGATCATCTAATGTGGTAAGATCATATGGTGCTAGCACCCCATCTAAGATATCATGGAGTTTTCCCCTCACTAGGGATCCCCATCTATTCTCCTCCTCATACACATGATCTAAAAGATGAAAACTAGATAGATATTAAATCATAGATATATCTCAAAAATATATCTACCTATAATCTATCAATTAAATCTTATATAACTAGTATTCTATTTTCAAAGCTTAAAAAAATTACAACCATTTCTTATCTATCTTAGTGTCACCAATCACCACCTCACCATATTGGCTCTTTCAGATTTTGATAAGTCTCTCATAGCTCTATTTTTATCTTAGAAACGTCAAACAATAATAAATGATTTTCTTTTCACCCTATTTAAAGTAACTATTCACAATTCTTTACCCTTCAAATATTTACCATCAGATTCAATATTTTGATCATATATTTTTTTCCTAACTCATTTTTATAAACCACAATTTTTTTTTTAATCATGACATATTAGATAATCTTTTCCACTACTATATGCCTATTGTACCAAAATTATTTTTTCTCTCTTTTTTTTTAACTAATCTCTATAGTTTCACCTAATATTACTCACATTGGATGCTTTCACATCTCTTACAGTCTCCTTATTTGTCTACAACACTAAGGTAAGTAAAGGTATGTATTTTTCAATTCTATCCTTTCATTTAACTTATTTTTTCCTTATTGTATTTCACTTAGCATCAGTGTTATGTGTCATCATGTTATATTCCCAAAGAACCATCTCATGTTACACTTGCATGACACATGCTGAGATTAGAGTGTAGAATATGTATATACATAATATTTTAAAAATTTTATCAAATACTAATTTTCTTTATCTTTCAAGAAATTTTTGAGTGTCAATCTCTCTGAGTTCATGCCTTAAAGGGTGCACTAAGAAAAGGGTAGGCAAACCATTGGTGCTTTATAGGATTCTTGTCCTTTTTTCCACTTTTAACCTACACACTTATCTCCTAAAAACTATTTACCTAAGCTTGTTCTTCTCTCTTGAACACTCTTTCAATATTTTACCACCTTCATTACCCCTTTTCCTAACCTAAAAATCCATTCGATAGTTTACATTACTAGGTTGAATGGGTTGACCTTGTACTCTTATTGGTGAAACTCATTTAAGGTATAGGTAAACTTTTAGCTAACCTAACCCATGACCTAGTCAATTTTTGTCAATAATGATACTAGGTTGACTAGGTCGACCCTATTAAATGAAATTTTTGGAAGGGCTTAGGGTTAAATCTATTTATATATACAAGATAATTTTTCAATTATTTAGAGAAAAAAAAGAAAAAGTAAGATTTATTGCACATCTTATTATCCACCATTCTAATTGAGGAAAAAGCTTAGGGTTTCATACTTTCTTTGGATATATAGATCTTGCCTTATGGAGATGTATTTTGGATACATTAATAGTTTATGTAAACTAGAGTTGATTTATCCTTATCATCTTTACATACCACAACAACCTCTTTTGAATCACCTTGGAGAAGTAAGATATTGAGGCTCAATGGTTTTATCTTCAAAGATAAGTATTCCTAACTATGTTCCTCTTTTGTAAGAGTAGATAACTATTCATTTGCACTTCTCTTCCATGCATCAGGATTATGTATACATTTACATGGGTTTATGTACTCTATACATATTTAATTTTATTGTTTATTACCCCCGATTTGTGCCATAATCTTTGGTGAGCACTAGATTAGACTTTGATTTACTTGTTATTAGTATAGTGAAAATGAAAATATAGGACTTAGTTAGGGTTATTACGTAGTTTTTCTTGATTGGAGGCTTTGGAACCCTCCCTAAGGATCTTATTTATGATAAAATATCCCATAATTAGGTCTACCACATCCACATATTGGTCATGTTCCCAATTATCTAGTGTATCCCTAATTCAAAGTGTAAGTAAGATCTACTTTCTCTATACTAGGATTGATTTATAGATATAATGCATTTATTATTGCATACAATTTGACTCACTTAAAGGTCACCCATATCCTAGGGTGAATCCCATTGCATAGCTCAATTTGAGAGGGTTTAAATCACCCTCTCATAGGGTAAAATTTAGAGCTATAATAGTTTTAGCATGCCTAGTGGGACACAAAATAAAATAGGTTTTCCAAGATAGATGTTGGTATTGGAACTATTTCAGTAGTAGCAGCCTTCTTCATGTAGCATTTGGTGACTCCAAAAGGTTTTAAACTCTTAGTTATTATCTAGTGAACTAACTTTCATGCCAAAGGTGACAAGGTCAAAATTCAAAGGTATTCCCTTTGAATTTCTTGAATTACCTTTACATTCATATAAAAGAAAGAGATTTCTTGATACTCTCCCATACACCAAGTCACCTAGAATGAGGTTATTTATTCCAAATTATCCATGTTGTTCTAAATATGATAACATGGCTATAAATTTTCCTTTTATTACCTTCAATGGTGATTCTCCTTTTAATCTTCAACAATATTATGATATACCCATGGCTTCCTCAAGAGTGTGCCTTATTTAAATGGAGAGACCTTTCTTACTCCAATTAAACACATTAGAGACATGGAAAACTTTTGTAACATTCACAACATCACACAAGAGAATGTGGAAATCAAGTTGTTAGCAATTAGTGTCAATGGCAAAGATTCAGAGTGGTATAGGACCATAGCTCCTAATTCAATTGACTCATATGATGACTTAGGAGAGAATTTAATAAAGTTATTTGAAGATAAAAGTGATTATTTGTCCTTGGCCAAACAATTGACTACCATAAATATATCCCCCCCAATAATTCATGTAAGATTTCAATGCTAGGTTCCAAATACATGGGATAAAATCCCAATTATTTTAAGACCCACTCTAAACTATGTTTTTCTCTATTATCTTAAGGCATTGAATAGTGATATTATAGTTATGATCTAATCCATGGGTGGGAATACTTTAATAAATGCATTGACATTGATAAAATAATTGAGAACAACTTGATCCAAGATAGAAAACTTTCTCCAAAGCCTCTTATGACTTTTTTTCCTAACATTCAACCCCTACCCCATCTCTTTCCCTAATTCCTACCATAAATGATCATGAATTGGCTTCCCCTAGTCAAAAAAGTAAGATAAATGATGTGTAAGGACTTAATAATACCCTTGACCCTTTCAAACAAATCTGTGGTAATAAAAAGGCAAAAAAAATAGTTTCATAGGCTTTATTAAGCTCATCATCCCTATCAATAAAATAGGCCACCCTTTCAAGGAAATGTTTAAGGAAAAGGTCTTATCACTAATAATAGACCATATATAAGTCTGAATCCAAATGCATATTATAATTCAATAGCATTGGTACCCACTCAAAATAATCTAATGCAAGAGCAACAATGGTCTCCTCAATGGAATCAATCTCATGAACAATCTTCTAATCAATATGGAACATTGAATCAAACTTGTGTGGTATAAGAAATAACTTTCTTTTATACGACATAAGATGAAGTTTATAATCAGGTTATGACTATTGGAGAGTAATTTTAGTCAAGTGATACACTTGTTAACTTCCAAGAAGAGGACAATTGTGCAGTAAATTAAGTGGGCAACTTAAGTAGAGGGGTGGATAATTTAGTTACAGGCAACACTAGGTCTAAAATAAGAGTTGTTGAAGAGATATAAGAGAGTGGAAAAGGTTCAAGTGCATTTTAATCCATGACTAAAAGGGTAAGAGATCATAATTTACCTCTCAAGGCTCAAGAATCTTAAATAAATTAAAATGACAAAATTACTTTTATACACCAAAACAAGGAAGTACAAGGTGACACTTTGAATTCTAGAGGACAACCAAGGATTGATGCATCTTATCTTAACATTTCATATCAAATTAAAATGATTCATGTAATTATACCTATGTGTGGCACTTTTTCAATTTTATAGCAAATGGATATATTACAATAAGAGTTATTTAAGCTCAATCTATCATCAGGAGCATCAAGGAAAGGTACTATTGTATATGTAAACACATCTTAGATTAGTAACCCATAATAAGGTGAAGTAAAAAATCCTCTTCTATTCTATGTTTTAGTGATCATTTTTTATTTTTTGTTACATCATTGCATGATAGATAGTGGGGCTAGTATCTCATTCATGCCAAAGTAAATTATGGACAAACTAGGCCTTAAGTATGAAACTCATGCTAAAGGTGTGTTAAAACTAAATGGATCAATCACTAAGATATTTGGTGTTGTTAAGGGTTTGAATATAACTCTTCATGTTTGTCCTAAATTATCCATTACTCAATATGTATTTATGTTTGATCTACCACCATACTTTGCCCTTTTCTTGTCAAGGGACTTCATGACAAAGATAGATGGTTACTTATCATCGTATTGGTCCTACATGGCCTTCAAAACAAGATATGGCACCAAAGTTACTATAAGATCATAACCTATCTCAAGGTTTTGTATTGATCCATAAAAACTAAATGTAACTGATGATAATTGTGCCATTATTGATGAAGAAGATTAACCTAGGGATCAAGAACTATTTTTTCCTCTTGAAGACATTTTAGACATCTTCCTTGATGAATGGGGGGCATAAAATCATGAGTTTGACCATATAGAGGGATTTAAGAGGCTGATATTATATTATATTGTTTACGTGAAGAAGGTATAGTCATACCTTCTCTTTCTAAGCCTAATGATGATTATTATGGTTTATGGAAGTTATTTTTTTGGTGGCTCAAGAAGCAAGAATGGAATAGGTGATAGAATGATGATTATGTCTCCATTAAATGAAAGGTCTTACTTAGCTATTAAATTTTAGTTTAGTTTCTACTATAATGAAATAGATTATGAATCTCTCATTCATGGGATTTAATGGGCAAGGAAGAGAGGAATCAAACAAGTTTGACCCATTAGAGATAGTGAACTAGTTGAACACCAAGTAAGAGGTATGAGTGCATCAAAGAACACCTTATTTAAGTCCTATAAGCATAGAGTGTGGGATATTATTAAATACTTTGAAGCTTTTTAAATTAAATCAGTCCCAAGGGAAGACAATCAACATGTTGATAGGTTGGCATTAGTTGGAGCACAATTTGACATTACCAATGATATCAAGTATCCAAAAATTTAGTCACACATCATGGTAGTTGTAAGGACTTCCATACTAGATAAATATTTAAATTGGTAGGTGTTTGAAAGTGAAAAGCAAATAGAATTTTTCCTACAAAATGAATCTGAGTTATCTTTCAAAAACCATGACAATTTTTTAGCATCAATATGGGGAATAAATTATATAATAAAGGTCTAACAAGATTCCTAAATGATTGGTTACTCTTGAGAGTATATTCAATGAAAGTGATCAAATGAGAAGAGATAAAGTAAGAATATACACCAAGGAGTAACACCATGAGAGCGTGAATATATTCAAGGACAAATTACTCAATCTTGGGAAGGTATGTACACAAGAAGAAAAGGTATCATTCATTAAACTATGTAGGGAGTTTACAAACATCTTTGCTTGGGAGTATAATGACCTCAATGGGTTTGGTCCCTAATTAAATCAAAACACCATATAAATTGATATTAATTATAATCAATTAAGGCAAAGGCAAATTTCAATAAATCCTAAGATAGAGGTGGTTATGAGAAAGGAATTCACCAAGTTAATAGAGTTAAATATCATCTTTATTATCAAACACTCCTCATGGGTTGCCAATCTTATTCCTTCAAGAAATAAAAGTGGTGAAATAAAAGTTATGAGTGGAATTTAGAGAATTAAATAAGGTTTCATTTAAATAAAACTATTTTATACCTTCAATATATAAAATACTCCAAATAGTATCAGGTTCTCAATGTTTCTCACTCTTGGATGACCATTCAAGGTATAACCAAGTGTTGGTCAAAGAAGAAGATCAATATAAGAAGGCATTCACTACCAAATGGGGGACATATGTATATATTATAATGTCATTTGGGATTTATAAAATAGGTGTTACATTCCAAATATCCATGGATATGGATATCCAAGGCTTGATTAATGAGATGGTATTGATATACCTTGATGACTTAATAGTTTTCTCCAATAATGCTAGTGATCATTTAAAGCATCTAAGGATAATATTTGAAAGGTGTAGACAATATGGATTTTATCTCAATCCAAATAAGTGTGTATTTTTTTTCATGAAGGTAAGTTACTTGGACATATTGTTTCTAAAGATGGACTTGTTATTGATCCAGATAGGGTTAAGGCCATTATAGTTTTGTCACTACCCAAGTATAAGAAGGCTTTACAAAGTTTCCTTGGAAAGATTAAATTTTTTATAAGGTTAATACCTGGATTTTACACTCTTTTTAAGTATATAACATCCATGTTAAATAAAAATCAAGTATTCCAATAGACCAAAGAAGGAAAAACTAGTTTTGAGGTCATCAAGCAAGCTATTGCTCAAGCACTCACACTAATAAATCTAGATTTCTATATAGATTTATTATTTTATGATTTTTATAATACAAAAACCATCTCCTCTATGTTTATGCAAAAAAAATAATGAGGGACTTGAACAACCTATAGCATTTTTTAGTCAAAGATTAGAAGACTATGAATAAAGGTATACATATATTGAGAAGCAAGTGTTGGCTATGATAAAAAGTCTTAAGAAACTTAGACATATGGTGTCCAATAACAAAATTAATGTGATGTTAACCAATTCAATAATATGATACTTCCTCTTGAATAAGTACTTGAATGAGAAGAGGGTTGGGTAGATAACTAAAGTGATGGAATATGATGTTGAGATCAAGGCCACTAAGCTACTAAGAGGAAGAGAGTTGTGTGAGCACCTAGCATCAGACCTAAATGAATAAGAAGAGATGGTCTTGGCATTGTAGGAAGGTCCTAGTATAGCTTATACTTCATTTCCTTCAAGTTGGACATAATAAATGGTGAGATTCCTTCAAACAGGTGAGTGTCTTATGGGTTTGGACCAACCAAGAAGAATGTACTTCAGATTATAAGCAATACCTTATGTCCTTGTGGATGGGGTCCTTCTCAAAAAATATATCAATGGGATGCTACTTAGATTTTCATAAATATATCAATTTGATAAACTCTTAGACCAATTCCATGATGGATCAGTAGTAGGTCATTTTGTACCTAGAACTATAGATACAAAAATAATGAGGGTTGGTTATGATTGGCCCAACCTATTCAAGGATGTATATGCTTGGGTTATAAATTTTTAAAAGTGTGTATTATCTATAGGTAAAAAAATACTTGCATCCCTTCCTCTTAACCCTATTAAATTTGAGCAACCATTCATGTAGGGGGGGCTTGATTTCATTGGAATAATCAATCCTTTATCTAGTGCTAGTCACAAGTGGGTTCTCACATCTATGGACTATTTCACAAGGTGGGTAGAGGAAATGGACCTCAAGGAGGGTAATTAAAATTTGTTTTTGACTTTTATGAGAGCATAATAATGAGCTTTGGAGTACCTATAACCATAATTTTTTATAATGCCATGGATTTTAGTGGAGTAAGAATAATGGAATAGGCTCTGCAATATGGCATCTGCTTGAGTACTTATTCTAACTACTATCCCCAAGGTAATGGGATATCTAAATCCACTAATAAGAACTTAATCAAAATTATAAAGATAACTAGAAAATATAATCAAAGGATTTGGCATACTAAATTGAAAATAGTCATATGGGATGATAGGATCACTCCCAAGGTTGCTATTAGTAACTCTCCTTATATGCTTATCTATAGGAGAGAAGCTAATTTATCTATTTCACTTGAGTTTCCATCTCTTGAGTGGCCACATCAACTTGAGAGGATGGAGATTGATTTTATGGAGATAAGATATGTAGAACTAATGGCCTTGGAGGAGGCAAGGAAACATGATATGCACACCATGGAATGTCACCAAGCACAAGTGAATAAAAACATTGACAAGAAAGATATCCCAATAACATACCAAGAAAGGTATCTTGTCTTGAATTGGGATGATGATAGAGCTAAGCCTAGTAATCATACCAATTTTAATGCATAATGCCTTTCAAATAGCAATACTAAATGGAGAATAATTTAGTATCCCAATTAATGGGATACACTTGAATCCATGCTATTAAGGTCATTTATATATTTTTGTGCATATTAGAGTAGGTTTTAAGTTCCCCTAAGTGCTTCA